>WYDF02080256.1:0-11170 GCA_009867245.2 Adranes taylori | reverse complement strand
AAACTGGATAAGCACTGCACAAGATAGATCTAGATGGAAAAATTTACGGGAGGCCTATGCCCAACAGTGGACGCATACGGCTGTATGATGATGATGATGATGATGAATTTGGTTGGTATTCTATTGGTTATCATGAATATATACGCGTAAGCGTTCCTAGTAGTATAGATGACGTGCGCAATGCAAGCTTCAACCTGTTTTGGCGCTGTGCTAATTAGGAAGTGGAAAACGTAACGTGAATTTCATTCTCTTTTTGTTCTTCAATATCTAACGTTGCATCAATTCAGGTGATTGAAATAGTGTGGAAACATATTTTCTTGTTGAGGGTGAGTTTAAAATTTTTTAAACAATTTGGGTTTACATTACAAAAAGCATTTTACTTAAAAAAAATGTTTTCTTTTACAATATCCCTAGTGAAGGAATGCAATTAGTTGGAAATTATTTTAGCTATATTTATGTAGTACTTGTATTTGTACTTCACACTCGCAAAAACATCAAAACAGAACCATGAGTCCAAGGTTGTTGACAAACTATGCATTTGAAGAATAGGACAATAAATCTAAATTACCTAACGAACCCTTAAACACAATTATCTGGAGAACCTAAGCGTCTTAAAATAGATTCGATGTTGACCACTATAAACAAAACTGTAAACAGGTACATGAAAGGTGGGTCAAACGATTTTAAACAATGTCGTAGCAAAAAATGAGAGATTCTAAACTCGAAGAAATGTGCCTAAAATATTCACTGGGGACTTTGACGAGAATAGTTCTTTATATATGAGTCTCACGATTTTAGGAAAATTTAAATACGCCACTATTACGTCTGTTGATGTCCAAAGAAGTTTTTCGAAAAATATTTAGTTATCAATTATTTTTAATATAGTATGGAAGGTAATGTAAAACTATTTTTGTAGTAATATAAAATGTTTCGACAAATGTAGTTTTACTTTAAGATCTAAGGGTTTAGCCAACACATAAAAATATTGCATATTTTCTGCATATATCACCGATTTACATGCATAAATTCTTATAAATTGCTGCATATATGTATATGCGCTTAGTTTGCGACTTTTCTTTTGCATAAATTCCCTGCTTTAATGAATACGAAGGTGATAGTGAAGACGACGTTTCGGATGGTTATGCGACTTTAACACCTGTTGTACCATGACGAATTGTTCTACCATGGCCTTTTACATTCCCCTTTCAAAAGATAATATACTGGGAATTTTTGAAGCATTTTTTACTGATGAATTAACAGAAATAATTGTAAACAAAACAAATCGCTATGCTAGATAGTACTTGGATAGAAATGCAGAAAATATAAAACCTAAATCTAGAACTACTGATTGGTACGACATAAACGTCACCGAAATTAGTACATTCCTGAGTTAGCTGCTTATTCAAGGACTTGAATTCAAATCTGATAGTAAATTATATTTTACTAGAGGTGAAAGTATCGAGTCACCGTTTTTCTTGAATAAGTACCAAAAGACGCTTTTTCTTGACGCAAAAATTTTATATAAAATTGCAATTATATAAAATGGCACCAGTCTTACACTATCGAAGAAACAAATTTATGACAATATATGTATCATAGAAAAAATTTGCTGGAAATTTTTGCTAACTTGATGGATAGGTAATCCTTCCTGGAAGCAGTACATACTTTCTAAGCGGAGAAGATTTTGAATCAAAATGTTCGCGCTTTGTGAAAGTGCAAGCGGATATGTTTCTGAAATTTTTTTCCTGTATACTGGCGTAAGTACGATATATCGTGATTCATACTCAGCTAATGAAGCAATATCTTCACGAATTGTGTTAAAATTAATCCACCCATTATTGAACCAAGGATATTGTTTATAAATAGTAATTATCCAAATATTGACTCGTTAGGCACGCTGGCGCAAAAACATATTCATTATGTTGGAACAATGAGCAAAAATTAACATGAGCAGAAGTAAAGTCAAAAAAACTAAGAAAAAAGAGAATACATAGCAATGTACAGGCGGAAACAAATGATTTTAAAAGTCTACGACAAAAGAAAAGTTTTATTTGAAAGTAGTTAGCATGATGACAGCAAAAGGCCTGCATCTGTTACAGGAGGAGGAATAGTAGAAAAACCAGAAGTTGCTTCAGATTATAATTCTAATATGGGAGGAGTAGACCTAACTGAAAGCAATTTACATTACTATGCTTCTGCAAGAAATAGACTAAAGAATATTATATAAATTTTTTTCGTCATTTCCTTGATATGAAACTTTTGAATTGCTAGAAAATTTATAGAAACTTGAAAAAAAAAATACACATAGAATATATTATATTTTAGATCTTGCCGAAGCAATTATACAAAAATATGATGAAAAAAGAAGTCCATCTACAAGAAGATATAAATTGCCGAAATCGTCTAGACTTTTGATAGATATTTTCCTTCGTTTATACCTCCGACGCAAAAAGCTAAACCAAAGAAACGCTGCCATATGTGTGTTATCAAAAAGGAATTTGAAAGGAATCGACGTATTTTTACACTTTTATAAATTTTGAGGTATTGGTGCGAGGAGTGTTACATTGGACTATGTCCAGCTCTATGTTTTCATATTTATTATACCAAAGAATAAATTCTATGTTACCTAATTTTTTCATAATGAATAGATATAATATTTCTCACAAAATATAAATTTAATTACATACTGCTGTTAAAATTTCGGGTTAGAAGAAGACAAAAACATCTAGAAATAAAATAATAGTTCATTGCTTTTCAAAATAGTCCTCTTTACATTCTATACATTTTTTCATGCGAATCAACCAATCATTTAAACATTTTTCCACTCTGATGATGATACACTTTGAAAAATCCATCATCTAAATCTCTTTTGAAACGCTTCTACTGCATCTTCTGGATGAAAATCGTTTGCCACGTAGGCGATTTTTTATTTTTGAGAAAGTACAGAAGTCGGAAGTCGCTAGGACTTAAATCAGGACTAGATGGAGGATGAGACAACAATTCTACCTTTCGACTGCTCCAATAGTTTACTGTTTGTTGCGCAGTATGGGAACTGGCATTGTCATGGTGCAGAATTTCGCAATTCAGTGATAACTTGTAGTAAACAAATGGATGTATACCATTCTGCATTAACAGTTTTCCGATCTTCAAGTGGAATAATAGCGACATACCCAGCTTTTGAGGCAAAACAGGCTACCATTTTCTTAGAAACACTACAGCAGGGAGTGACTTGTGTGGGTTTAATTTCATCTTCAAACACCCAAACAGTTGACTGCTGTTTCGTTTCTGGTTCATAAGCATAGATCTAACTTTCGTCACCACTAAAATGTCGTAGATAAAATTAGATCTGCCTGAGTCATATCGTTTAAGCATTTCTTTGCACCAGTTCACACGAGCCTCTTTCTGAGCTTCAGTTTAATTATGGGGGATCCAACGGGAACATATTTTTTTAATACCTAAGTGATGATGTAAAATTTCATTAATTTCATACCCAAGTCTAGTGTGACTCAATTTCTCTATACGTAATATGACGATCCGACATTATAATATTTCCTACAGCATCAATGTTTTCAGCAGTTTTCGATGTCATTGGTTCACCTTCACGAAATTCATCACTAATATAAACTCTTGGTACCATCGAAAGACAGTTGTCAACTGACAACTGACAGATCAAACATCATGACGCTTTATAGGTTAATCGCTTAAGTAAGTGTTCACACATCCCGAAACTTTAACAGCATCCTTCGTATTTAATCCTTCCTCTTAGTATTTATCATTTTATTTATTTTTCAGTATACAAGGTGTTTTAAATATAAATGAACTTGAGCATTTTATATGCTTCGATCAAATATACCAGTGTTACAAAAAAAAGAGTTTAATTAAATGACAATTATGCGTCGACGCATATTCAAAAGAAATTAATAAAATTGACATGACGGGCAAAAAAATCATTTTGTGAAAAAACCATTTAACAATGCTATGACGAATATATACGCTAGCGACAAAAATCCGGACTAAATAAGGACACGTTGTGGATGCATTTGTTTCTCAACAATAACTTGTGGATTTTATAAAAATCAGTCTCATCGCTAAAGATGATTTTGTACGAAATATAAGCACCCACTTGTTCGAGAATCCATTCAACGAACTCTATTCGCTATGTGTGCTCAGTAGACTTAAGTTCTTGAGTCAATTGAACTTTGTTGATTGAACAATTGAACAAATTTTCAGAGAGATTGCGCTGTAGAGAGCTCCTCGAAATGCCCACGTCTTGGATACAGTGCCGGATTCACGTTCCTAGACTCATAGTTACAATTTAACTGCTTCGATGTTTTCTGTTGAACGATTTGTTGAAGGGCGGCAGAGTGTGTAAGATCACTAATTGATCCAAATTCCTTGAATTTTTTAATTAATCTTTTCATAGTGAACTAACTAGTCCGACCATATTTTGTACGAAAATTGCGAACTGTAACTGCCGAACCTTAATTATTTTTGAAATATTGCTCAACAATGAAAATGCGTTGTTCTATCTTGTAGCGCTCCATTTTTGATAACCCTGAACTGTTAGCTATCACGCTGTCTTTTGTTTTTCTCATTGGCCGTACAAATGGCACTAAATTTAAATCTTGCGTGAATTTTGGGATACCTTTGTATACGATAAAGTATCGTTTGTATAACCATATGGTCAACGGTACTTTATATTGAAGTGTTTTGTTGAAGTGTTTATATGACATGTTTTGTGAAATTAATTAATAAAATTAATACATTCGCGAATTATTACCTTATAACAAACTATGAAAAGACGAACCCTTTTTTAAATGTAGAAATATAAAACGGATAACTTAGATATAAAAAGTCGCAGTGTCACTGTCAAAAAGTCAAAAGAGAATTTCAGTTAGTAATGTAGTTTCACACATATACTCGTACTCCCTCAGTGCACATTAAAGAATCGGTGGTGTAGAAGCTTCCTAAAATTAGTACTGAGTTAATTTCAGTGGGACTTTAAAGTACCTTTGGGATAATGTATCAAAGATAAAATAGAGCTTGCCCGGTAGACAAAGAGTCTAGTACAACGGCACTAAAAATACTGAACGGAAAGCGTTAGCTTGGCAGTACGAGTATATCAAATATTTTTATTTCACTGGCTTTGATACTCATTTGTTTTATGGGCAACAGAATGTCAAGAAGTTTGCATCTTTGCAGTCGTTGGAAACCTCAAGAAGCATGCCTACTGGCGTAATGTAAACTATACTTTATTTAAGTCAATTTCAGTTAGAGTCACTATGATACTTTAACTATTCAAATGATTTTTTTTAAGTACTGCCTGATTCTCTTGGACGATGCACTGGACCATTTAGTTGCGTCTTCAGGCGTTGTAGAACATAATTAGCGTTCCAATATTACCACTGCACATAAACTTCCACTCTATAGAGTGTTATGCTTTGTGGCTACCTAATAATTGTGCATTACATAATAAAATTTAAGAAAATGTATAAATTAGTAAACAAACAAATATTAATATGTTAATTTAAAGCGTTATTGCATTTAGTTAATTAAGGAAATTCAATTTAATATAAATATTTTAAATGATATAAGAAGTTATATATATATAAGTTATAAATATATGTATAAATCATGTTAAGCGAAAAATAGCGTTAATACTATTAAAATAAAATTCTTACACTGATTTTTAATAAAGTAGAAGAAGACAGGGCCGAAGTGGTCCAATTAGTTCCTGCTTTTTCAGAAGCCCTTCACCGCCATATGCATTGACTACATCTAAAATGCCAAGTTAATTCAAATTAGACAGTCAGACATGTTATTAAAGCATATAATTAATTATTATTAAATTACTATCAAAGAGTATTATTGTAGCTTGAAAAACATTTTTTTATATAGAGGTTGTATGCAATAACCCAAGAGAGGCAATATTTAGGCTATTGATTTTGTTGGATAAATTTTTACCAACTTAAATACTTTCCGCAATTTATCAATGTTCTATTATTACTTTATGGTGCAACATAGTGTAGTTTAAGGGTTTAACTTAATCCTTGACTCCCAATGGTGTATATGTGTCCCACTTAAGGTTGACAACTTTTCTGACACATTTCCTGAACATATTGCCCTCAACTGAAGTATCCGTATACATATTGTAAAGTGGAAAGAAGGAAACCATTATTTTCTACATACATTCACAAAAATTCTGATCAAGTGCTATAAATTATAAAATGTACTGTAGATTTACTCTAATCGCACAATTACTGCGATTCAAATTTATGTTGCAACAATGATGTTTTAATAGTACTGATTCTACAGCGCCTCTCTCAGACGCTAACAATAGAAGCACTTCAATTATGTTTTCCTAGGGATTCAACTTAACGTGTGTATACACACGAAATATTATTATATTGCACGAGGAATATACATACGTTTTAGATAGAATCAATACATAATATAAAAGTAAATATTTATTTTACGCTTTCCTTTTGCATTTTTAAATTTTGGGACGAGATTTTATGGGGTGGAGTGTAATGCGGGATATATTTCTAAATTACTTTTATTCCTCTGTATAGTAAAACAACAAATAAAACTACTTATATTATGTTTATTATATTGAATAAAAGAGTCCATTCTAGTTAAGTTTATGTCAACTGCCTTTGAACTCAAAATACTTTCACTATGCTGGTTTCAATAGTGATTAAATTTAGCCTTGTTTTAAATATTAATTAGGAATTTCGACTTTCAGGGTCGAAAGTCTTCGAGATAAAGGCAAGTGTAAAGTAGAAAAACGAAAATCATTTCAATGTCGTTCTACTATATCCAATTTTCGTACTTTCAATACTTAGTAGTTATCAAAATTTTACATTAATTAATAGGTGTCATATGAAAATAACTTCATGAATATTATGTAAATTAAACGATTCTAAACAATATGAAATAGTCTTATATAAAGATTACTGATTTTCGCTGTGAGTTAGTAGATTAAGTGAGCTTTGTAGGTGGCGGGTAAGAAGTAGAATGGGACACTCATTAGCGTAAGACGGTAACAAGGCACTCAATCGGAAGCATGGTTTAGGCGCGATTTAGATATGTAATCGGAATGGTGAATGCGCTGAGACTAATCTGGTGGGAAAGTAATTCCTACTATTATTTACTATTTGTAGGCAATTCATGAAGCTAATCCGCAACTTCAACTAATGAATTTGACTTAAATTATTACTACTAACAGAGCATCTTCTTTTGTCATCAGAAAAAGTTCTTGGTTAAGTGTATCAAGGTATCAATTTAATAAACAAAATTAATAGTACATCCTATAAAACACATTTCTCATTGGGGCAAATTTCTTAAGCGCATTTCTGCCAAACTAAAATTTTACAGTTTATACAACAATACACACTGTTTCTCGATCCTTTCTGGACGAACAAATTCCACAATTTTATCTCTTCTATCAACTCTGGAAGTCTTATTGGCACCAAAAATGGTGATAGCACGAATATTGTTATCATTGTTTCTAAATGGAAAATCATTTCGAAACACTAGGGTTTTGTTAGTATGAATTGTGTTGTCTGAATGGAATATGATATTAAGAAAATTTCGAGGATACTAAACATGAATTCACCGATCTAGCAGAGTTGATTTGTAATAGTTACGGATCAACAATGTTCTTCTATGATACTATTGTAACGGAAAAAACATTGTCTTCATTTTAATTAAACCTACTCAGTCTACGTATTTTCGATAATCAATCAATAGTTATCTAAATCATTTAAATCGGTAAAATTCTTTCTGTAAGTCAATTTTTAACAGTTTAAAATATGTCAGTAACAACAAAAATATATTTGCAGTCCTTATTTTCCTTCGCGTGTTGATTTATTTGTAATAGATCCGATTGCCATGAGTCCCTTAAGAATTACATGTCCACGCGGGTAATTACGACATGCCTGTTATCGTTTGACAATTTAATTAATTGGGAAACTTAAAATATTTTACAATAATTAACAGATGTCATATTAAACTGACTCCATTGATACGTAAATTGGACGGGAATATGTAATTAGTTGTAGTTAGCCCCCGTAATTAGTAAATATACTTGTATGAATTAGTCTTACACCTGCACTTTCTTGGTATAATGAGAGAGGGGAACAGCAGTGGAGGAAAGTGTAAAGTTGCGTCTGTGAAGCCAAGCCGGATTTAATAATAAATAGTGCTCTAAGTGCCTCCTTAAAGCAAAGGGTAGAGTAGGAAAATGTGCGTACAGGGATGGCGATAGTTTTAATTGGAAGAAATGAGTCGGAAACTGGCGCCGGACATTTAGCCAGCGAGCTAAAGTGAAAGGTAGAGGAGAAGCACAATAAAAGCTGTGTGTTTTCCCAGGAGAGTCAGCTGCAAGTAATATTTTCTAATAATTAACAGAAACTTTTTGATCAAGATGGTAGAATGAGAGTCTGCCGATACATTTTACTTTGTACTTTGTTGTATTTTGCACATTTACCTTAGAGCGTAAAATATCAATTAAGTTTGACCTCATAATATTTTGTTTCAAAACAACATAGCAGTCAAAAACAGTAGACTGCTAGGTTGACGTGAAAGTAGAAATCAAAAAGTTTGCTGGCTTCTCTAGAAGCATTAATATCTACATATTAAACAAAAAAAAATGTGATACTTTATAACAAACACAGAACAATACAATTTATTTTTACACAATTTATAACGCTTGTCAACCTGACAATATAAAATTATTATTTATTTACAAATCATTTAAACGGCAAGATCAAAAACATAAAAATAGTTAACAAATCGTTTACTGGTACGTGTCATTTATCATATTTCTGAAATAATCATAAAGTGATATGGTTTTATAACACTTTGTTAACTTGTTGGAAAATGTGTTTCTAGTAATATAAGAGAGAGAAAGGAAGAAACTTCTGATAAAACTACAAAGGTGTCAAGCGGTTTATTTATAATAAAATATACCGCATTTACATTATATCTTTTATCTCTGATAAGCAAACAAATGCACCGAATATTACATTTTATGCCCAGCACAAATATATAACATTTATGTGTTAAGGGTATTTCTTTGAAATTTACTTTATTTGATTAAGAATTTATCTGTTTTAATGATTACACATTTCATGTAAGTTGTTTAAAGAAAATATGATTGATAAATTGTGAGTCATCTCGTTTTAACCATTAAATTAATACCTCAAATGAAGTTAATAAAGCGACTCAGTTACTGAGCCGTTCACACCATCAGAATAGGCTCAAGCACCATAGTAAGTATAAAAAAACAATTTTTTAAAGATGACCCTCAAACTAAAAACCGTTAAGCCTAGAATGGATCCCACAAAACTAGTAGGTCATAAATTATATGTAGACAATATTTAATCCACAGGCTTCTTATAAATATATTTATAGAATTTAATTACACAAAAATGACGTTAACTTCTGTTAACATCATTTTTGTTGATGTTAACTTCTGTAAGTTTTATTAAGAATTTAATTAAACTTGTCACTTAAAAAAATATCCACTATATGTCCTAGTTATTAAATTGGATAAAACTGAACATTACGCGGAATTCTACAAGAAAACCGCTGATAACGACTCTACCATATCTGTCTGGGTGGTAAAGGTACTAAAATAAATTATTTCACACAAAGTACGGAAAAAAATATTTGGAAAAGCGTAAAATTATGAGGAATTTTACAAAAATTGACTCGGATGATTACGCCTCCACCATATCTGTCACGTATATTTTGCGTAATATTATAATTGAGAAGTTACCCACACTCTTGTCCACAGAATATCAAAAAAAGAATATCATACCCATCACAGTGTTGAATATTCAAGTTAGCTTGGTTCCCCGAGAAGCCCACCCCAGTCAAACCCCGAAGCACCCTGATCATTGCAATTTAAACAACGATTGAATTTAGCCTTCCATTAAGTAAAAGTTGTAAGTTAACTATACGAGCAGGGCATCAATTTTGTAAAAAAAAAAGAAAAACTTAGTAACGTGCGAGAAGCACGATTTGTGAAGCTTGTACAGAGTTGATTCTGTCCATTGAAACTACAATCGATTCTATTTTATTAATGTGTCCCTAAAATGTTTTGGAAGGAAGAATTGGTTTCGATATATTTTCAATAATACTCCTAAAACAATTGATTTTCTGATTACACCTCGTACATGCATTGTAAATATAATTCCTAACTGAAATTATAATCTTTTCAAAATAGTACCATCACAAAATGGACATAGAGAAGAGACCACACATAATGTAATGTTTAATATTTCTAAAACGTTTTTCTTGAATTTAGTATAGAGATAATATATTTAAACAATACATCTTTATTAATTTTATTAAACCGCATACGATTATCTTCTTTGATCTAAAATATGGTAACGTTTTAATCTATTTACTTTGAAGCGTAAAATCATAAGTCAAAATTGACTATAGAAATATTGTGGACCATAACTAATACAGTTTCGTTGCACCTCTATGCAAAAATAAGTTTACGAAGACAAAATAGAGATTAAGTTAGAAATAAAAACAAATGGGGATTATAGTTTCCTTGGAAGTATAATATTTTTACACTAAATCCGTTTTATACAAATTTCTTAAAAAAAAAAGGATTCCAAAAACTATTTTAATTAAAAATGTGAATATACTCATATTAATCAATCAATTAGTTAACATGTTTCGGGAAAAGGATTATCTCTTCATCAGAACTTAACAATCAAAATGACATTTAATCAATGTCTGTTAATTAAAGTTTGTAAATAAATACAAAAATGAATTAACTGAAACTTAATTACAGTTAATTCGTGTTAGAAGTCAATTTGTTGCAAATTATTAAAAATTTGCTGTAAGTAACACAATTTACAGTAAACTAACTACAAGGATTTGTAACTTAATTACATGTAATTTGTTTATGTAGTCCATTTGTTGCAAATTATATAATGCAAATTATATTAAATTATTGCAAATATTTATATAATTAGGAATAAATTAACTTCAAAACGAATTGCTTGTAATGACGCTACAGAGAATTCAGCTTGGTTGTAAATTTATTGCAAATTATATAAATATTTGCAATAATTTAACATAATTTGTAATATTTTATTTGAAATAAATTAACTACAAAATTGAGTACATGTAACTTAATTACATC
>WYDF02080245.1:0-11170 GCA_009867245.2 Adranes taylori | reverse complement strand
CTATCTATCTATCTATCTATCTATCTATCTATCTATCTATCTATCTATCTATCTATCTATCTATCTATCTATCTATTGTGTTCATGGTAAATACTAGGGAAAAAATTATTCAGATAATAAATAGGGTGTTTATATCTATAAAGAAGAGAAGACTTGCAGTGAATGTGGCGAAAACGAAGTTCGTAGAATGTGGAAGAGGAAGGAGAAGGAGCAAAGGATGAGTTTTAGATAAACGGAGAAATAGAATGCTTAAAACAAGTTTAAATATTTAGGATCATGTTGAGCAACAGTGCCGCGCGTAAAGAACATGTAAGAATGATCGTAGAGAAAGCAAATACATAGAGAGCATATTTACGGAAGGTAGGTTTTGAGAATCAATGAGAATGAGAAATATGATATTTTGTAAGGAATATAATGATGTATGGAGCAGAGGTATGGGCACTGAAAGAGGGAGGCGATAGAGAAGATACAAATTGGAGTCATGGAATACATTTAGGCGTCGAGAAATCCCCAACACAGGAAATAGTGTTGACAGAGCTAATTAAGTATAAAGGAGGATTTACAAAAATGGTGAAACATGAAACGAACATGATGAGGATAATAGAATTGTAAAGATGTGTGTACAATAATATTGAAATAAAAGGAAGGTGGGCTTAAGAATGAATGAAGTATGGAGAGGAGAAGAGTATATGAGAGAATAAGATGGTCTCTTAAGGAATGGTTGCAGAGGATAAAAGATAAAATAGACTAATGATCGAAAAATGATAGCTGACAATTTGAGGTTATGCTTGGGATCGGAATAATGCGAAAAATATTAGTGGTTACCAACAAGCGGGAGAGAAGCTGAAAAGAGTTGCTTGATACGGGAGGGAAAGTAGTGTATATATGAGATATGAAGAATTGAAAAAATTCTTTATCGCGGCCTAGGAGAAGGATTAGAAGTAAAATAATAATACAGAAGAACTGAATTATTACAGATTTTTGTTTTGTTCACTTGCTTGCATATTCTCACAAGAATATCTGCGATAATTGTAGCATATACTCTTCTAAGTGAACATCCTCTATACTCTTCTATGTACATGTGGAGCCTTATGTATTACAAGGATACAAGGTATTACAAGGTATCTCAAAACTCGATAGAAGCAAGACATACTAATAGATGAGCTCAGGCGAAGGTCAAATGGGCGAGAAGATGACCTGGCCAGCCGCAATAATCCAATGAAAGCAGGTACCCCCGAAGTAATGTTAACGAGGTTCTAGGGGACCCAGACGGTTAGAGATCAGTGAAATGGGCAAAAACCTCACAGGTTTAATGAGTCGGAGGTCCACTCACGTCTCCCCGTAATATGTTAATGTAAGGTATATTATTTATATCACGCCTAATATTATAAAATTTCCTCAGTGTATTTATGATGTATTATTCAATTTACAAGATGTCTCTAATTTTAATTTACAGTAATCTTTTCAATTTAGGGAAATGTCGAGAATATATCACATTTTTTTTTACAATAAACAGTTATTTACTATTCATCAAACACTGTAACTCAAATATTTGTGTTTTATTCAATTGTTTTAATATCTTATAGCTTAAGTAGTAAAAAGATGTAATTGGAAAGTAGAGACGTAGCTGGCGAAATCTGAATTGCAACAACGAACAAAAATATCTACCTGACTTCATCGCTACCTAACCATTTTATCTCTTTATCGTTGCCGCGCGCAATTTTAAGCCACTCTACCCACTCGTCCCTTCTTTATGAAAAATAAAGAAAGGGAACGCGATATCTTCCCCAAGCCCATCGCATCCCCTGTCGGCCAGAAAGCGGCAGTAAGGCATTAGCCGGGACATCCGACTGGGTGATTTAGTGCTCCACGTGAAGCCAAGATATTAATATTTACGATGTCGCCATGTGCTGCTGGTTTATATTCTTTTCCTTATACAAGTGTTGCAACATACCTACATACATACATAATATTTACACCGGTTTTTTTTGTGAAACATAAAATAACATTGTAATTTTGTATACCCAGATTATTACTTTTTAGGTAAATATATAGAATCTAAAGTTACTGAAATTATACTCATTTCTGAAAAAGCATTTTAGTTTTAGTTTGTTCATTTAAAAATAAATTTAATACATTGATTTATTGATATAACGGAAATAACTCTGAGGCTGAGTGAGACTAATGAAAACAAAAATTAAACTAAGACGAATGTCGCCTAGATAATTCGCGTAGATACTTTGTCTGAAAAAAAAACTTAATAATCGCGTAGATAATTTGATGTCGCCTAGATAATTTGTCTGGAAATCTATCATTGATCGACTTTAAAGTAATTAAAATAACCGAGAGATATGTAGCTACCATTCAAAAGGATAAAAAACCTTTACAGAGACATCTTCATAATTTAAACACTTTAATGTTTCAGGTTTATCTTCTAGAACATTGGCTCACTCACAGAATATATAAAATTCCAAAAAGTTGCAACAAATGCTGGAGTGCTTGCAAACAAGATAGACTTTGCACAAAATACCATTAATCATTAGACTTTCAATTCAACCACTCATAGACAACCTAATCTTTATATTTCACAGTCAGATTTAAATCTTATATACAATATTGTCTACCAAACAGTTTGAAAATAATTTATCATCAGTTAGATGAAACTTATAAAACAATTGATCAATTAACTTTACCAATTTCTAAGAATAAACAAAAGAGAGGTCGCTTGCATTTTAATCTGATGGAAGGAGCAACATATTTTCGTAGATTATCACCACAAGCGTAACGCAACGTTGATCCTTAAAATTTCCAACGAAGCAAAGGTACTTTCCTTTTGGTCTAAGATTTTTAGCAGAAGTTTTTTACGCGACGTCCATCTGGCCGTCGAGTTAAAATATGCATAATATCACCATCCAGCCAAGACGCTAGAAGCATCTTCCTGCCAGCTAATTTACTATAAAAAGATCCGCTCAATCCAGCATTAGCCAGGAGCATTTTGGGATCCAGACGCTCTCTAAAGATCCAGAGAACTTAGGAAATGCCGTTTGGTCTTAAGTTCAATGAAGGTAAAATCCCGACTACACCTCCACGCGGTTGAGAGCGGAAAAGACTATAAATGACGACTGTCGTAGCGGGGACCGACTGTGCACCTGTGTAAGCAAACATTTTAATCCCTAGATTAGGTCAGGACACCTTAGTGTCCTGGGGAGAAGAAATCATCCCCAAAGACGGAGGAACCAAGCAATATGGTCAACGGCATTAAAATCCGGAAGGCAACGGGAAACCACCTGATTACATTTCCCTAGTACAGATGATGATGGTTGACACATACAACGAACGGCCCCGAGTACGGGTGTGCCTTCAATGGAACAGGGGTGCGAAGAATCTCCCGGTCAAATAAAATCAAGGTAGAGAACACACACAAAATAGCTACTTGGAAAGTTAGGAGTATGTACGAAGCAGGCAAATTAAATAACAGCATCAAGGAAATGAAACGGCTAAACATAAGCATACTAGGAATCAGTGAAATGAGATGGCCTGACACTGGAACAACTACAATTGACGAACATACCGTATATTATTCAGGCGAAGAAGGTTCACAACACAGAAATGTAATATTATTCTCGGACAGAGTAATGATGATACAAATAGAAACAAATAAATTAAAAATGAACATCATACAAGTGTATGCTCCTACCGCCGAGCATGACGAAGAAGTACTAGAAAGATATTACTAGAACTGGTATAGAGATCTAGAACTGGTCATACCTCTAACAAAAAACTCCAACGAAATGACGATTGTCATGGGGGGGGGGCATGAATGCGAAAACAGGAAGAGGAAAAGAAGAAATGATAGTTGGTGAATTTGGATTAGGCGTCAGAAATGATGCAGGAGATCGACTAGTAAGTTTTGTTCGGAAAAAGACCTGATTATAGCATAATACCTCCTTTAACTTACCAACACGTCGACTATACACATGGACATATCCGATTCATTCACGACCGGATAATGAGAAACCAATTGGATTTTATATGCATAAATAAAAGATACAGAAACACAATATTAGCGGCGCAGACATTTCCAGGAGCAGACGTACCGTCAGACCATTACTTACTGGTAGCAAAGGTAAGGCTCCGTTTCAAAAAGATAGAAAAGCGCTAACCCAGAGTATTAGAATAGACTGCGAAAAGATAAAAATTGCTAAAGTGCGTGAAGAAACAAGGAAAGAGTTGAATTTTCTGAATAAAAAGGAAAACGATAAGGAGACTCCAGAACAATTGTGGAATAACTGCAAAGAAATACTACAGGATGTTCAAAACACCAACCTGACTTCGAAAAAGAAGAAAGCGAAACAATCATGGATGACAACAGAAATCCTAATACTAATGGAGGAAAGAAGAAAGCAGAAAAACAAAATCATAAACGAATACAGGAAGATTCATAGAGAAATTAGACAAAAAATTCGAGAAGCAAAAGCACAATGGCATAAACAAGAGTGGCAGGACATAGAACATTTCGATAATAAATATTACCTATTCCACCTGCATAAAAAGTTAAAAGAGATAGCAGGTACAAGAAAATCCAGACATCCAAACTTCTTAGATGATCGGAATGGCAACCGAATAGTGGATATTGAACAGCAACTGGAAAAATGGCAAGAATATATAAACGAACTTTTTGAAGATAATAGAAGCCAACTGCCCAGAATAAACCCTTCGAGTGGACCCTTAATAAGATATGATGAAGTGGAGAAAGCTATCAACCAAAGCAAAAACGGAAAATCGACAGGACCCGATGATATCTGTGCGGAAACGCTAAAAATCCCAGGAGAAAATAGCAATAGCATTAAAACTCTACCCACGCTATTCAACTTGGTATACAATACGGGAGTCATACCCGCTGACTGGCTCCGGTCAACTTTAATTATGATTCTAAAGAAAAACAAAGCAACAAAATGCAGGGAGCACAGGACAATTAGCTTGATGTGCAATGCCCTGAAAGTGTTTCTACTGTTAATTCACAGAAGAAAATACAAAAAGATTGATAGTAGGATAAGTAATACACAGTTTGGTTCCCGTAACGGCTTAGGGACACGAGAAGCCTTATTCAGTACGCAAATCCTGGTTCAGAGAAGTAGAGATGTAAATCAAGAAGTATATATGTGTGCTATAGGTTTCAAGTAAGCATTCGACCGAGTCCAACATGAAAAAATGCTACATATGCTAAGAGGCTTAGAGATGCTAAGAGATATCAGGATAATAGCAAATCTATACTGAAACCAAATCGGAAACGTACGACTAGGAGATCATCTATCGGGAGAAATAGAGATACAAAGAGGAGTACGACAAGGATGCATACTCTCGCCCTTGATGTTTAACTTAGATGCAGCAAAGCGCTAGAAGAGACATGTGAGGGTATATTAATTAATGGAGAACTTGTCAATAACATTCGATATGCAGACAATACATTGGTGCTAGCTCGATCATGCGAGGAATTACTTTTATTTAGGAAGCATAATGAAAGACGAGTGGGATCCAAGTATAGACATTAAAAACAGGATTACAAAAGCGAGGACAGCGTTGATAAACATGAAACAAGCGTTATGCAGCCATAATTTAAACATAAACCTGCGGGTTCGAATGCTGAAATGCTATGTGTTCCCAGTGTTGTTATATGGAGGCGTGGTCGGTTCTGTATTTATTAGGTACTGCGTCGTGCGTGGATAGAGCAGCTTTAAGAATTGCTCTGGAGTGCGGTCTCGGGTTGTCCTGAGAAGCTCCAAACGCCTCGCGCTTAGCCTCCCTCTTCTGCTGACGTGGGCCATCTCGTTTTCGCATCGAAGTTGTAGATTTTGCAGGGACTGGTTTAAAATATTTATGGGTGAATGTAAGAAATGGATACGAAGATATGAAGCTGAAAGTTCGAAAGGGTCAGCTGAAAGTAGATAGTAGAATATAGATATATACTGTCAGTTGTTTGTAGAAGATTTTTTTATATTGACAGTGCAAAATTTAATTTAGGATTGATATACTGATTCGTTGTGGCGCTTATGAGAACAAACTGTTCTTTAAACTGCGACTATGTTCGCTATCAAAAGTCAGATTTGTACGTTCAAAGAAAATTATACTGATTGAAACGTGCGAAAATGCTCATTCGAGGACAATCAGACAAAATCAGAAAATCAGACAAATTCGAGGACTCTAAATGCGACTAATTGAATCTGGTTTGGGATTGCTCTTTTATTTGAAATCAGAGCCTTTTGGTGCACGGCTTCGCCGGCGGTAGTTCTTGGTGCTAGGGTCGGTTACTAAGCAAGGCCTATACAAAATTTCTGCTAAAATCCTTAAGAAGGGATAATTTTCCTCGGATAAGAAGCGTCCTTTCATACGTTACGAATGTTATAGAACAATATCGTATAATATCCCTGCGAAGATTCTACGCTAGGTAGCTCTCCAATCAGCTTTAATGTGGGAACGGACAACGAGCTGCAACCCACTTTTACTGCAGACTTCAACGAATCAAGGGAATGGCAGCGGGAGCTTTTACGTGGAAAGGGTTCAAAAAGGCATACGCTCGTAACCATGCAAACAACAGCCTTGCAAACAATAGAAAAATCTGGTTATACGAAGGTAACGCCTTCAAAGTTCATTAAAGCCATTAAAAGTTGATTCTTCAAAATACGATAGCATTGAAATCTCGACCAGGCGAGGTCTCGCAAAGTTCAATAAATACATTAATGTTATTTGTTCGAAATCGGAGATCGCAAAATCTTTCCGGCCAGGGCAATGAACGCAGAGCAGAGTTCAAAACTCATTGAGACTTGTTTACTTGAAATTGGATATCGTCAAAATGAAATCCTCAAACGCATATTTGAATATAAATCTTGAATAGAATAAATAAATAAATAAATAAATAAACGCGCGAGGGACAAGGCACCATTAAAGAGAACAAAAAATATATCTTTCTCTATTTCTATATATATATCTCTCTCTCATGATATGATACAATTTTTTGCTTACATTCTGCGTTCGACGTAAGCACACAAAAAATGCGAAAACCACCTTCCCAAACAAATAAAAGACCATCGCAATGCAAAGGCTACATGTTCTATATCTCTCTGTCTCTTCTAAATCGCTCGATACGCACGAAAATTCAGGCGTTGTGTGGCTTGCGGCAATGGTCGACATCTCTCTATACGCAGAGTTCAATGACTCTTCGCAAAAAAGACTTTTGTGATTAGACATCGTAATTCTTCCCATCGATAAAATTATATATTATTGTGAATTCGATAAAATTATATAATAGGTTTGTGAATTAATTGGGTGATGATTATTTGTTAGTTGCTTATTCCATTTATCTACTCTGTTGGAGGCTATGTGCGATATGCCGATAACAAAGTAAGTGTCAGCAGCAAGTCACTTATTTTATTTATTTAAATTTAAATTAAAATCAACCAAGTCACTAGTAAATTCTATAAACATCAAGTCAGGTATATATATACGTATATTACATGATTCTTTTCTGCTGAATTTTTCGTTCTCTGAACATCATCTTCTTGTTCATTTTATTCATTCATAAATAAACCCTTCCTTGTAATCTACTTCGTCTATGAGAAAACGAGGGGCTCAACGTCAGAGGAAGAGAGAGGCCAATCGCCAAGCTCAACGGAGATGACAAGGAAAGAACACCAGAGAGGCCCATCAAGCAGCATTAGTGGATGTAGTTAGTGCACATACCCCATCCATGCTAGTGGATGTGCTTATTCTATCGACACCACTGCAGCACCAAAAAGAATCAACATCAGTCCCCGGTTCATCAACGCTCCAGCTCCAGGCGATGTGCCATTACCATTTACTAAAGGATGGCTCTCCACGGTAAAACCTGAAGATCATCACCGACGATTATTGCGTTACTACTAAGGAGACAACGAATAAAACCTTCATAAACACCACGTCTAAAAAATTATATCATATCTTCAACAATTTATTTCACACTATCACCTACACATTTCATATCTCCGGCTGGAACAATCTATAATATCTTCGCTACCCATCCATAATTCAACAGTGTAATTCTATCGACGTCCTAAACAAGTAGAAGAGAAGGCAAATTCCAATTAGAATAACAAATAATAACAGAAATCTAATTATCACTAGTTTGCTATTTTTATTTTGCTATTTTTACTAATGGAAGATGGTAATGGTATAATTTTTACAAATCTTGAATTATAAATAGAACATATACATTGTCAGTAAATTAAAATCGCGAATCGAGAGATTATTATTCTTTCATACATCAGTATCATAAAACATGTAAATATTAAATTTAATTGTATTAAGTAAGTAGGTGTTATTTCAAAAATTGTAATGAAAAGGTATTTTAACATTAACTAAAACGTCTAATTTAAACATTGATATTGTCTATAAGTGTGCATACATTAAGATGTTATATTTTGAATCATTCGCTGTATAATATATGATATGGTATAATATATTGTATCAGCTATGTGTTGTGCATTTGGATGAATTAAGACTTTCTACAAATTGAAAATGAATTACAAATTGAATTAAAAAATTGAATTAACACTTTTAATGTTTTGAGATGAATCAAATTGAGATGAACCATTAACGTACACCAATGAAGCAAGGGACTTTCAGAATCAAAGTTCACCTCGAATAATACTTGCCTTGGGGGTTTTTCTAAGAAGCCTCGAACCATCCTAAAGATGGCCAAAGTTGTCTCTACAGTGATTTTAATAGAAAAGGGGACTAACAATCAAAGTTCAAACCCTTAACACATGTGGCTCATCTTCAGTATTAGAGTAGGTACTAGCAGGATATATGAAAATATGTATACAGTATTAACTTTTTCGCAGTAAGAAGAATTTTTAAATAAGTAGGTGTTATTTCGAAAATTATAATGAAACAGTAAATACTATTTACATATCTTCATATATTGTGTTAGTGCGTACTCTAATACTGGAGATGAGCCACATGTATTAAGGGTTTGAACTTTGATTGTTAAACTCCCCTTTTCTATTAAGATCACTGTAGAGGCAACTTTGGTCATCTTTAGGATGGTCCGATGCTTCTCAGAATAACACCACAATGCAAGTATTATACGAGGTGAACTTTGATTGTTAAACTCCCTTTCTTCATTGGCATATATTAATGGTTCATCTCAAATTGTAAAATGTGTTAATTCGTCCAAATGCATAACATATAGTTGATACAATATATTATACCATATCTGCATACAGTGAATAATTCAAAATATAATATCTTAATGTATGCAAACTTACATACCAGGAATGTTTATATTAGAAATTTTTATAATTGTTTGTACGGGCACTCATAGCGTAATGGTTAAGTGTCGGATTCATAGTCAGATGCAATGAGACCTTACGCCCATATTTGGAATAAGAAAAATTGTTGATAACAGTTGTTGATAATCATATGATAGAAAAACGTATGTATACCTTGTCCCAATTTTACAACTAATTATTAAAATGTCGTTTCATTGCAATTTTCGAAATAACACCTACTTACTTAAAATTTCTTCTTACTGCGAAAAAGTAAATACTGTTTACATATCTTAATTCTATAATTTTAACGTTGGTAAATAAGTAGGTGTTGATTAATTATTAGGTAAAATGCTCGCTTCATTAAATTCATCGCAATTATTTCATTTTTAGAAAACTTTTATTCTAAAAGAGTTTAGAAAACAACAACACGAAAAATGATTGGAATGCTTCCATACTTTATAGACAGTTGCACAATAGAAAAGTATATTACCCATGTGGCTTTTTCACATTTCTATTTGATATTTGAATTCCGGTTAATAAAGGGTAGTTAAAAGTTGCAGAAAGCGATAAACTATACCCCTTATCCAATCCTGGCACAATTTACTTTTCAAACGTAACATTTTCAAATTACATATTCAATGAAACATTAAAATAAGTTTGAAACAATATTATTATGGTCTACTGACGAAACATATCTTTGTCAATATTTGGTTAAGCTGAGATAAAACTATTGCAATGTGTAATGAATAACAAATATCAAAAGAATTTTGTCATACCTTAAAAATATTGCAAAATATTTTACAGAAAAATTCTAATAAAAAATAAGTAATAAAATGATTTTATGAAGCATTACTTTTACTGAATATATCAAAGGCACAAACATGTTTCAAAACTGAAGAAAACAGGAAGTGCAACTGAGGTAAGTAAATGTGGTAGATAGAGAGACAACACCTGTGACCCTTGAAAATGCTGTTGGGGACATTATTGGGAACAGAGTTGATCTCATTCCACCTTCATACGTATATCACTACAGTTATATGTGTATAATAGTAATATATGTATGTTTGCTAGAGTACGGACTTTTGGAAACTGATATGAAGAAACTATGTACAACCTTTTATACTGTATATATAATTTTAGGGTTACATATATTGCTTATGTTATAAGAATTTTTATTCAAATGTTATTTGTTTTCTACGTTTACTTTTATTAAAGAATGGAAACTTATTATTTTTGGGGTTGGACATTTCTCAAAGCTGGTTGTGTTTGATTTGTCAAAAGTTTCGAAAGGAAAAATGACATATTCACTTGAATTAAACATTTATATTAATTATCAGCTTTATTTGACCCTTTCAAATGGATTACTTGAATACGATGAATTAATATTCAACTTTTAGAAATGGAAAATCTTTTCTAGCAACTCTATACCAAAAATGCATTGATTGAATTTTTAAATTGTCAAATAAATGATTAAATAGTTAAAAAATGAACAATATTGTAAAATTTACAGAAACATTGCAGTTAGAAATCTTAATCTGTATTTTCCCCCAGAACATGACAGTTTCTGAAATCGAAGACTTATGATTCAATGAACTGCATCCATTGACATATGTTGCGTAACAAAGCATGTGACTAGAAATAAATTAAATATATTAAATAAATAACGCGAAACCCAGAACCAGAAAAGGCAGAACCATAGCTCACCATATACAGCTAAGAATAATGTTATGTTTACTGTGTTGTACACGCGTTATCTATGTTTAAAATGTATGTAGTCTTTCCGTGCCATTGTTCGTGGTTTCAAACACGAGCATTAACCCGGCCTAAGGGAAACCAGAGACATCTTCTCTGAATCCACTTAGGTA
>WYDF02080234.1:0-11170 GCA_009867245.2 Adranes taylori | reverse complement strand
AACTACGAGAAGCCCGAAATATGTCATCAATCGATCAGAAACAAGGGATATAAACTAAAATAATATAGATATATTTTGTTTCATAATTTAAAGAACATTGGAATAAATAAATTAAACTATGTAATACATAACACCAGAGTAAATACGTTGATTTATATTTCTGTAATGGTCTTACAGTTGTAAAGGCTATCACCAGGAATAAGCACATTTTTATCACGTAAAGTTATCAAACGTTTTTGGTCTGGTAACATTAGAACAACTTTACATAACTTTTGTTTATAATATACGCACTGCAAATGGTGAATTCTATTATAGAATAAATTAAAACAAATGTATTGGAGGATTCAACCTTGCAAACTGTTCCTCTCCTCGAATAACTTTCTCTCCAGTAAGCAAACGGTAGCCGTCTCTTTCCTGACTTCTTCAGTACTATAAAAATAACTATAAGGGAACAATTTAAATAGTAATAATTGAAAATTGCGATAAATGACTGGCCAAAGACATCAATATTTATTGGTTCCAACTATAGGGAATCAAGAAATTACCTGCACACTTACCGTTTTTTAGTTCAGAATAATGTACAAGACTGCAATGAAATGGCGCATTAGTTTGAATATTTGAATATTTTTTCACTCGTGTGAACAATCTTATATTTGTTTAGTGCACCTTTTTCTATAAAACTAGAATCGCATGCTATGGGTTTTCGCCAGTATGAATAAGCTTGTGTTTATGTAAACTACCTTTTTCTGTGAAACTAGCGACGCATTGTAAACATTTGTATAGTTTTTCGTCAGTGTGAATAAGCTTGTGTCTAGTTAAATTACCTTTTCCTCTAAAACTAGAATCGCATTGTAAACATTTGTATAGTTTTTCGCCAGTGTGAATATACATGTGTCTAGTTAAATTACCTTGTTCTCTAAAACTAGAATCGCATTGCAAACATTTGTGTGGTTTTTCACCAGTGTGAATAAGAATGTGTTTATTTAAACCACCTTTCCGTGTAAAACTAGTATCGCAATGTAAACATTTGAATGGTTTTTTGCCAGTATGAATCAGCTTATGTTGGTTTAGACAAGCTTTGTTTCTAAAGCTAACATCGCATTCCAAACATTTGTATGGTTTTTCGCCAGTGTGATTAAACTTGTGTTTATTTAAATGAGCTTTTTCTCTAAAACTAGAATCGCATTGCAAACATTTGTATGGTTTTTCGCCAGTGTGTATAAGCTTGTGTTTATTCAAATTATTTTTGTGTCTGAAAAAAGAATCGCATTGTAAACATTTATATGGTTTTTCACCACTATGAAGAAGCGTGTGTCTATTTAAACTACTTTTCCGGTTAAAACTTTTCCGGCATTGTAAGCATTTATATAGTTTTTCGCCAGTGTGAATAAGTTTGTGTTTATTTAAACTACCTTTCCGTGTGAAACTAGAATCGCATTGTAAACATTTGTATGGTTTTTTGCCAGTATGAATAAACTCATGTTGGATTAGATTCGCTTTTTCTCTAAAATTAGAATCACATTGTAAACATTTGTATGGCTTTTCGCCTGAATGAATAAGCATGTGCCTATTTAAATTAGCTTTATGTCTGAAACTATAATCGCATACTAAACATTTGTATAGTTTTTCACCAGTATGAACAGCTATGTGGCTATTTAAACTAGCACGTTGGCTAAAACTAGAATTGCATTCCAAACATTTGTATGGTTTTTTATTATTATGGGTACACTTGTGTTTTTTTAAAGAATATTTACTTGACAAATAAGAACCGCATTGGAAACATTTAAGTGCTTTTCTGCCTGTAGAAATTGCTACACTTTTTAGAAAAGTATCATATGTAAAAGTAGTAGAATTTTTAGACTTCTTTTCTTCTCTATAACTTACACAATTTTCTTCCGCAGTTTTGAATTGGTGTTTAATTTCTAATTGCTTGCTATCATTTGGCAATAGTTCAAAATGTCTATCAATTTTAATGTCCACGTCAGGTTCATCGTTTTTGAGTTCTTTCGTAATTTCCTGGTTGGCAGGTTCATCAAACGACATTGTAGTTTTTATCGAACTTAAGTTACTATCTGAAGCCAAATCCATACAATCGTATGATTTTTCATTTGTAGGAAAATTCTTACAATCTAGCAAATTGGCCTCTTCTATAGAATAGGAATCGTATTCTAAACATTCGTATGGTGTTTCGTCTTTATAAATTTGCGTATTTGTTATCAAAATGCTGTTACGTGCAAAACTAGTATTATACTCAAAACAAGTTTCTTCGTAATTGACAGGTTTTTCTGCTTCCATTTTCACTTCGCTTTTAATGTCTACGTCCTGGCGATCAATCAGCAATAGATCATTTGGTGGAATCTCAATTTTCATATCCAAGTAAGATTCATCGACGTTTTCTACTGTACTTTCCATATTTGTATCTTCACTTTTTATCGAATTCATATAATTATACATATAAAACATATAATTATACATATATCAACAAAAACTTAATTATTTCTGTCATATATTTTCCCAATTTATGACGAATTGAGTAGTAATGTCAAAAAAATATCATTGCGTAGTGACACGTGACAAGTATGAAAGTAGTTATAACGATTCTTTGTTACTTCTTACTTCAAAATTTGAGTAAATAATCGCTTTCCTTTTACACAATTAATTTCAGTATTCTCACTCGAAAAGAATATGCTCAGTTGATCGAGTGTTCCTTCTTCACAAGAGAACGAGATGTGAGGTGTAAGCAAAACCAGTTTATGTAAGTCAAGAACTCGGATTGTGTTTTCACATAGAAATCGTTAGTACGTTCTGGACCTGTTAATTTAGAAGATACACCCTTGTCAAACGATGTTGTATCTGTGACATATTTATGCAGTAACAGGTTCACTGATTTCACAAATATTGTCTTTGTTTCACTTAATATAATTTTTATTTCGAAAACAATTTTAATAACTTGATAAAGATTTACATAGATTTCAAAAATGTTACAATAGAAATAAAGAACTTGTCCATAAGTATGAGAGAATGCGTGCATGCGAGAAGTTTGCTGCTGAAGTCCACGCACCGATATCAACCGACAGGATACACTAATCAGATAAAAATACTATTAAATGTATAAAATGCATTGGAACAGGTGAAACAAAAAACAATCTGTTCTTGTGGACTAATCTGTAACCTCATTATAAAATATTAATTTTATGCGATATCGAAAAAACCATGATTACTGTAACAGATGAGTACAAGGAATAGTAAGCTGTAACAGAATGACAACTGTGACTGCTATTACATATCAAATTTCGATGAATTTGACCTGTAAATATCATAATGTTGAACGATTGAAAACAGGTCTGATTTTATGTATGATAGAAAAGTACGTATCTGTTTGAGAAAAGTAAAATCAACGTATTTTCGTACAAGGTACGATTTTGCTTTATATGCATGTCTTTATAATGACTAAGATATCAATTATTTGACGCAAACATAATTATCACTTACTAATTTTAATTACTAACCGTCCCGTATTAATCCTGCCTAAAGAATGCTACGATGCTTTTACTTTTATAGCCCAGTATATAACGTGTTCAATATAACAGAATTGAACATTTTATGTGTCTATAGTTTAGTCACTTTGAAGAAATTCAATTGTACACTGTAATTTGTACATTGTACACCGTACTAAAATCCGAATACCTATTTTATTTTTCTGAAACAGATATACAGTGAAACCTTAGTTCAAAACCGCATCTGTTTTAAGTGTTGTCAGCATGATCATTTTGACCAGGGACTCGGGATTTCCCAAAAATTCTCCGGTCTCTGGATAAATATTATATATGTCTTTACGAATATTGTTTGGAATTGTCTGGAATTGTTTGGAACGCCACTGGAATTGTCTTATTGAAATTTCAAAATAAAAATCATGACAAAAACCTGTAAACAAATCCATAAATATTTGAGGTTATTTTTAAGAACACAGTTTATATGTTTCACCATTTCTATTTTATAAGAGTTCAGTAGAGTTATCCATTATCCAAAAATATCTTTGCAATCATCGTATTGTTATTCCAAAATCTATGAGAGAGGAAATTTTAAAAGTTTACATTTAAATCATTTTGGTATAGCAAAACAAAAAGTTTAGCTAGACCATATATTTGAAGGCCAATATTAGATGTAGATATTGAAAAATTGGTTAAAGGTTAGGTCAATGCATTATATTCACTGTGACTCCAGCAAGTCTGCCCAGGATACCTTGCGAACGAATACATTTTGATATTTTTGGTCCTGTATTATAAAAATATTATTTAGTGATTTTAGGTGCTCATAGTAAATGGGTAGAGTTTTTGAACTGTGATTTACTAGTTCTCAAATCATTATACTAGCTTTTAATAGCACTTTTATAAGATTGGGTTTACTCATAAAAGGGGTCGCAGAAAACGGCGAGAAAATCATTAAAAGACCTTTAAAAAAAGATTTACATGCAAATAGTATAAGAAATCAAAACTTAAATACGAGTGAAATTCTTAATAGATTTTTACTTAAGTATCGAAATACAACATATTTAATGTTTGGTATCAAATTAAGAACTGGATTTGATTACCTAAACAGGTTTATAAGGAGAACACATGTAATAAACAAAAATCACAAACTAATTAAACAAAAATCAGAAACTAATTAAACAAATGACAATCACAAACTAAGCAAAAGAAATATTATCATCATAAAAAGAAAAACAGTTATAACAGTAGAAAATGTGTATTAATCAACAATTTTGGGAATTTATATAAAATACGGTTTAGCAAAGATATAATTGAGAAAATTATTGGTAAACGTACGTAAATACTTTTTATTCCATAGTTAAACCTAAAATGGAAATGGCATGCAAAATTGAAGAAGCGTTTGCCAAGTTAGACTAATTTCTATATACCATATGCTGATAAGGAAACTGAAATTGCTAGTATGAAAGATAATTCACCTTAGACATTTCACCTCGAAAGGAATACATCGTAAAAGTCGTAAAAGGTAACAGGTTCTTTTTTATAATACTTAAAGTTTCTTTATATAAGGGATGCTGTTAAAATTTCGGGATGTGGCAACACTGTATTCAAGGGATTATTAACCTATAAAGCATCATGAAGTTTGATCTGTCAGTTGTGAAACAAAAGTGATAGAGTTGTAAATATATTTATTAAACCGTTTCGTTACTTAAAATTTTCAAGATTACTTAGAATTCAATAAAAATGTATTTAAATAGAGAACATTTTGGATCAATGATTTTATTTTATTTTATTTTAGTTCAAGAATAAGTGAAAATCGAAGATTTGAAAATTGCCTTTGACGAAGAGCCTCCTTCAAGAACAACTGTCGTTCGATGGTACCAAGAGTTTAAATTTGGCCGCAATTATATTACTGATGAATTTCATGAAGGTCGATCAGTGACACCGAACACTGCTGAAAACATTGATGCTGTACGAAATATGATAATGTCAGATCGTCATGTTATGTATAGAGAAATTGAGTCACACTTAGGCTTGGATATGAAACAAATTTATGGAATTTTACATCATCACTTAGGTGTTAAAAAAATATGTTGATATGTTGATAAGAATATGAAAAGATGAAGATGAAATCAAACCCATAAAAGTCACTCGCTGCCTCAGTGTTTCTAAGAAAATGGAAGGTTGTTTTGTCTTAAAAACTGGGCATGTTGCTCCTCTTCCACTTGAAGATCGTAGAACTGTTAAGGCAGAATGGTATTCATCCATTTGTTTACCACAAGTTATCACTGAATTGCGATAAACAAATAGGACGCGACGCATCATTCTGCGCCATGACAATACCAGTTCCTATACTGCGCAAAAAACAGTAAACTATTTGAGCAGTCAAAAGGTAGAATTGTCTCATCCTCCATATAGTCCAGATTTAAGTCCAAACGATTTCTTTACTTTCCCTAAATTATTAAAATCGACCACGTGGCAAACGATTTTCATCTCCAGAAGATGCAGTAGAAGCGTTTCAAAATGAGATTTCAAGTGTACCATCTTCTAAGTGGAAAAAATCCTTTGATGATTGGTCTATTCGCATGAAGAAATGTATAGAGTGTAAAGGAGACTATTTTGAAAAGCAATAAATTATTTTTTTATTTCTAGTTGTTTTTGTCTTCTTCTATCCCGAAATTTTAACAGCAGCCCTCGTATATTGTCCATCCAATCCTCAATTGAAGAATTTATATGCGAACCGATTTTATATTCGTTTTCCAATTGCTTATGAAATATATCTATTTT
Source organism: Adranes taylori (assembly GCA_009867245.2). Taxonomy (NCBI): domain Eukaryota; kingdom Metazoa; phylum Arthropoda; class Insecta; order Coleoptera; family Staphylinidae; genus Adranes; species Adranes taylori. Next base: position 4,895 of record WYDF02080234.1, on the reverse strand, counting down.
GTAAGTAGAATGTAGTTGACTCAGAATGGTTTCATATTCTAAGATGTTTTATATTATAATAATATATTATAGTGTAACCAAAAGTTTGTAATCTTGCAACACCTTTTATAGGAAGTATAGCGGGGTTATTAGCTATATTTTGCTGTGCGATGGCTTCGGTGATCAGTCCCATGAGGAAGACGGTTCTGCAATGGAATTGAAAATTTTAGGAGGACGTTTTACATTGTTTATATGTAATTTATGAAATTTTATACCAGGTTTTGTGGAATCTACTTTAGGTTTAAAGATTTTCCTTTTAGGATCAACCTCAAAATCTTGTTCCTTTTTATACCTATTGCGTTGTTTCGAACTAAAATTGTTTTTTACAAAAACACTTTTAGGAAGCTCAGATTTTCTTCTCTACCCTCATTTAATTTTGAAATTATTTTTTCTTTATTACTAACTAATTGGTCATTTATTACTTTATGCAAAGATATTAGTTTTTCTTTGTGAGATTGAATATAGTTATTTAAGATTTGAGGTTCTAAATCAATATCTGTAATTTGTTGCATATTAAAATTTGTTATTTCAAATGGTGTCAGTTTAGTTGCGCTTTGTACAGAATTATTGTATCCTATTAAAGCGTACAAATCTTTAGGATTGGATCATTTTATATAGCAAATTTATACGTTCAAGGAATGTCTAGTAAGGTCTAAATTTTTGCATTACTGGAGAGATGATGTGGTTTGCAAAAATGAATTTCGACTCTATGTAATTTTAGGAAATCAGTAATGACCTCGTTGTGAAATTCAGAACCATTGTCAATTATAATCAGTCCCGGTATGCAGTGATATGAAAAATAATGAAGCAATGCTTTTGTTATCTCTATAGCTTGCGTATTAATTAAATCGATACTTGTGCATACTTGGAAAAGGAATCTACGATTGTTAGAAACTTATGGGTTTCATATTTCAACACATCTATATGCACGATTTCAAAAGGTTTTTCAGGTGTTGGTGTAACATTAAACTTAAGTTTCAATGGATTCCTATCATGCTTTACAAGTTTACATGTATCACAATTACTGATGCATTGTTGTACATGTTTTGCATGTTTGAAAGTAATACCTAGTTGATAACTTGTTTAGGCTTTCCAACCCTGTGGTTACATTTACTGTAATGGTAATTCTTAATTATTTCTTGTTTCTGATTTATCTCTTCCACATCTTCCAGAATCGTTGACCATTTTTTTAATTTATATGAATTGTCGAAATGTTTAATCAAGGCACAATTAAAATTTCTAAATAAATTTTCGTTTGAAAAGAGACAAGAATAAAATACATTTGGTACAACAACTTCTTTTATTAGTTTTATGAAATCTTTTTCGAAGTTATCTTCTGAAATTTGTACAATAAACCGCGGTTTAAAATTATTAGAATTTTGATTTATTATCTCCGAAGGATTTGTTTTTACTGAAACAAATTGTATTTGATTTTTTCCAAATTTAATGGGTCAGATGAAATGGATAGTGAACACAAAAGATATTCTATACTTGTGTGTATTGTGGCATCACCATTTTCCTCATTTAAGTTTTGATCGTTTAAGTTAGAGTAGTTACAGACCGCCGATTCTAAAGCAGCCACCCTGCCACCGGGACCTTATTATAACTCCTTCTAAAATAATTTATGACGTCACGGTTGCCATGTTAGGTCTAACATAAATAGTTTAGCGTTTGACAGCTGTCATTTGAAAATCCTAGATGGTGGACGACAAGGCATTTTCGGTTGTCAAAATTTGGAGGAAAAAATTACTAGATTTATCAGTAGATTTTTTTTTTGGCCCGAAATTTGAATTATTCGCCGCGAGATGTGTGAAATTTTGAATAGATGTCATTTTAAAAAAGCAATATGGCTAACTAGCGCGAAATTTAATATTTTTAAACGAGACGCGGCGGGGGCGCGTCTCGGTGTGCATTTAAATTGCGCTTCAACGTTTGATACTCAATTTAAAAAAATACATGTACATTTAGTAGCTGTTTGAAAATGAAGTTGTACATATAACTTTAGACTTCATAATCATTTTCAGCTCAAGAATTGAAATATAAAATATGAAAGACAATGTCAGCCCAAAATCAAAATATGAAACATTAAAAATCCAAATAGCCGTTAGCAACTCAATTTAAAAGAATATAAGTGTACGTACACCTTTAGCTAAAGTTTAAACCCAACCGGATATGTCAATCATTTTCTTTATCAGTCTGCGAATACGCACGAAAATCTACGAGTATGCTAGATGCCAAGACGATTATGTCAATCTATTCTTTATCAGCATACGAATACACAAGAGTATGCTCGATGATGAAGCAAAATTTAAAACTAAAACCGGATGTGTCAATCTTTTTTTATCGGCATACTACCACGAAGATCTACAAGTATGTTCCATACCAAGGTAGATATGTCAATGATTTTTTATCTATTTTGAAAGGAAACAAGTTAGATAAACTTTATCAAAATCCATTCAGCTTCAGCAAAATTAGTTTTTCTATACCCACCTAAATATCTTTCCCACACAAATCCGTTGTGATTCAATGCCAAATCAGCAGAATTAGCTGGAAATTTGCTTACTGTGACCACACAAAGCCTTTCCTCACACAAATCACTTCTCAAATGACATCACTGTAGCAGCACACTATATATAAAAAGCCGCAACAAAGCCCCACATTTCACTCCAGTTGAATTGTTCTCATCAACAGTTAGTGCGTTGGTAAAATATATTTTTTATATATTTCAAAGAATATTTCAATCAAGTAAATAATTATTTTATTAATATAATTCTTAATATAAGACAAAGAAAGACGTGCTCTAAATAATTATTATAACCTATGAAATTAGCGCGCTAAATATTATTAACCCTAAATGAAATTCGCTCGCTCTAAATTATTCTTGAAAACAAATCTATTTTAAATAGTCGTACGAGTTGTGTTTGCTTTTGATGTCTGCAAGTATTTCTCAGTCTGCCAAGAAGAGAAGTGACACACAAATAAACAGCGCAAGGAACAAAGTCATATAACTGGCACATCGTTTTTCTTTCGCATTATCATATATTATATGGATAGATCGAAATAAAATATAAATTGATTTTTATACATATTTATTTTCAAAATAATTACATTTTCTAGTTGCATGTTTTAGTATAATATTTTATTGTGTCTAATCATTTATACAATTTATACAAGATTTAATTTGGGCAAATATAACCAGAGAACGATAAGTTAAAAATTCCAGTTTTTATTAATTTGTTTGAAAACTTATTAGATTTGTAATAGATATTTTCATAAATAAAGTACAGGTTACCATTTACTTATCGAATGATACTATCGACTTTATTTGGTATCCCATAGATATTACATGTAATCATTTCGTATGTTAAAACTTGAAAAGTACATTCATTTAGTTATAGAAACCATTTTCTTAAAATGAAAATGTTCGTCTCAAGTATGAATTTACATTTGCGCTAATATTTCTATTATTTGAAATACTTTGTGGTCATCCAGTATTCAGATGAAGTGAAGGAAAGTATATTAAATACATCAGGTTATCACTGAAAAACATTATTTCAGGCGGGTGCTGATTATTTCTCATTGCATTCATTTCAGTAAAATTGTCGACAGTAAAATTGTCGAATGTTAACCAGTCTGTAATCAACATTGGCTGACCATACTGTATTTAAATCCATCACCCAAACCCATTTTAAGTAAAAGATGCAGAGTAAGTGTACAGTTAAAATGTTTTAAGATTTTTAATATTACAGCAATCAGTCCTAGGCAGCAATTCATCGCAACTCATCATCATCATCGTTCTAGATAGCTAATTTGTCGACATTGAATTTATTGACTGTGTTTGTACACGAAATGTGTCACGCACATGGAATATCACATAGTTCTGAAAGAAATTTAATTATGCATCCATATTACCATGCTAAGAATCCAGTATCGTTATATGAAGATGATGTCGAGGCTATTCCAACTTTGTATGGCGCGAATTCAAATAAAAGAACCGATATTTATGTAAACTACGAACCAAAAATTCTGATCGGCTAAAACACAAAATTCTCTCTTTTCATTAAAGGGGAATATCTTCCCCAGGGGGTGAAGATGAAACAAACTCAGTAAAGGTAGAAAAGACTCTCGATAACTTAGGATCATAGAGTCGTCGGTAATTTCCTCCTCTTGTTGAGAAGGGCGCTCTCCCCTCTCAATAGACCTGAATCCGGGAGGGGGTAGGTCATTATTGTCGATGAAGATCTTCTCTTCTGTAGGATATAGTTGATAAGGGGTAGAAGTAATTCTTTTAGCCGACTTTTTAGAGCGAGGAGTATACGGAATGGAATCCTCTATTTCGAGATATAACCCAGATAATATACGGCTGGCCTGGGGAGTTTCAGAAGCAATAGAAGAATAAGTTTGTTGGTTCTTTTGATTATTGGTAATTTGTGAAAGCATATTTTGATCGCTTAAATGAGGAAATGATTTGGGACCTAAAGAGGAAGGAATTAATTTTGAAGAAAAGGCATGAAAATCCTTGTTTTTATCCCAGGGAAAAACCTTAATGGCGTCCCAAAAACTAACATTGTATATAGACATATGCTCTTTAATTTTGCGCTGTCTAATGAATTCTGGACAAACTCTATCCGATGGCGAGTCTCCGTCCTCAGTGGAGGGGTGATCTCCGTCACACAAAATACATTTCTTCTGGTTACAAGATCTGCTGCGTAATTCTACTATAGATAATTCATCAGAAAAGCCACACTTGTTACACCTAGGGGCATTATTGCAATTAGATTTAAAATGACCATATCTAAGACACTTCAAACATTGAGCTACAGCCGGAATATGAACATATGTATTAAATATCCTTT
>WYDF02080223.1:0-11170 GCA_009867245.2 Adranes taylori | reverse complement strand
AAAAAACGACCTAGGAATCGAACCCGGCGCTGTTAGATACTTAAGCCAAAATCATTTTATAAATCAATAGGTATAAGAAATAATTAACTTACCTATGATATACAGAACAAAATGTTTATTTTAAAACTAATTGAAATTATATGGCGACAGCACAACAGACAACATTAAAATTAAATTGAACACTACTTATTACTGACTACTTGACTAAACGCGACTAATTGCTTGAAACCGTTGCACACGCAAAGCGAATCTAAGCCATGCGCACATTATGCCCTGCCGCAACGCAATATAAAAATGCAGCGGCGTCTCTTATATACGGATTGCATGCGCCATCACTGCATTCAAAATGATTTCGCCCACGCAAAATGACTATCGCCCCCCAAAAGCGTATAGTCAAATAATCGCCCACTTTAAGATGTCGATCGCCCACCAGGGGGCGATATCTCCCAGGTTGAGAATCACTGGGTTAGACTAATGTTGTTTACTAACCATAAACAACTATTTAAATTAATAGACGAGTTATAAGTTGTATGAATTTAAGTTGTGTAAATTGAATTTAATAGACGAGTTATAAGTAAGGTGATAGACAAAATTAAAAGATTCAACTTTTGTTATATGCAAGATATAAAAAAAAGGACTTCCGGTATATGAAAGATGGGGTGGCGATCACGTCCACAATTTTTTTTATTAATAAGCTTCATTAATTATTTTTAATCATTTTATCCACTTTTATTTTGAAGTACACATTGAAAAAAACTAAAAATATTATGAATCGGTATTCTAAGATAATTTTTCAATTATAAGCAGCGAAAATAGAAGACTTAGAGCGCTTATGTTAGTATGGTTTCAATGATTCAGGACGTTAATCATTCTTTAATCGATTATTATAAAATTCCATTGTTATGAAACTCGAAAGACTTTGTACTTCTTATAAAAATAAAAGCACGGTGTAAATAAGGAAATATATTAATAAAGAAATATATAAATATTTTTTGTGTAAGAACTACAATTTATCAGAAAACTGACTGTTAGTTTATGTTATGATGGGAAAAACAGTAGCAAAATATTAAACTCAAATGTATTAAATAGTTTTGTAAAATATTCATGAAATACGATTAACAATGTGTACTCACTATTATGCACTGTTGCTTTGCATTACCTTGGTCAGTAATTCGGCGACAAGTTTCTTTTCATGATGGAAAATAACTTCTCAACACAAGTTTTTAAGATCAAAATACGAAACAAATTATTATTTGCACATGTACGAGTTGTCATCACAACTCACGAGGTTATATAAGGCTAAGAAAAAGCGGGAAAAGGTTATGTAAACCGGTAAATAATTTCAATTTCATATAATAGCAAGTTTCTAAATAACTACAATTTTAAAAATATTAAATTTGTCGCAACCCGCCCACCCCCCTAAAAAAATCTGAAACCGGCACTGCATTTTAGTCTAAGCTTCAAACTTATTCTCTTGAATACAATAGTAACGAGATAAAGTGTCATAAATTTCAGTCATACATCTAGGGTAGGTAAATAAAATTGTTTTTTTAAAGAATATTTTTATTATGTCAAAAATAAATTTAGAAATTATTGACTTTTCGGCAGCTGATTATACATTTCATCAATATAATAAAAAATATTATCGACAATTTTTTGGGCGTCTTGTTTCACGGGAATTTTGTTCTTGTCCACCATAAGTGACAGTCTAAATAAATCATCATATGTTAAGATTCCTAACGTTATACCTAAAACATAAGACAGTAAATAAAACATTTAAAAATAAAATCCAATTAATATTATTAAAATTTAGTGCTACAATTAAACACTTAATTGTTTTTTTTAATGTACATAATAAATACAAAGGGTCGTCTTCAAGTAATGGGATATAAAAGAATATCAAACCCCAGAGAACAAAATATTAAAATATAGCTGAATTTATTTTAGTATAATAATTCTTTGTTTGTGAAAATTGCATTACACAAAATCTGAAGCAACTTTGTTTTATTGATGCACATTTGAAATAAAAATAATAGAATAACGACACTTCAGCGATCTAGAGACCATTTCATAAAACCCACTACTGATGTTCCATTTTCATCTTATGGCTTCCATCAGTTTTATTAGTTCATTTAATATATTTTCATGTAGTCATTAATTATGAAATACAGTAAACTCCAGATTATCCGCGAAATTGAGTGGCACGACTGGCGTGGTTAGCGAAAATTGCGGATTATCCGCAAAATGGTAAATGGTTGAAAATAGGGAACAAAAAAAAACTCCAACTTGTAAACTTTACTCTATTGTAGACTAAAACATAATATGAACCGTGTAAATATTTACAATACAGTAATTAACTTATACTATACTAGATATAATCTAGATAATATAAAAAAACAACGGTATTTACGGCATAGCCAATATTGTAACTACAACAAATAAAACACAAACAACACACTTGTCTCAAGTCACGAGTTTTCAAAAATCATTTGCTTTTATTTCTTACTGAAGAAACATTTCTTCTTTATTCGTGATTGAACTTTTTTGTAGCATAAGTTTTTCAGCTAACAGCGCGTCGTCATCTTGCTACAATAAATATTGTTGCAAATCCGCTTCGTGTGTTTCTGCGCCTGCTCGTCGGACTCATCTTCCTCACTTCACTTCAGTCATTCTCCTTGCTTTGTTTGTGATTTTTTCGTCCTACAAGAGTGCTAATCTCGGATAACTAGCATCACAGTTCAGCCACTCTGTATGTTTTTTTCTTCGACATTCTCTCCCCCCGAAACTGAGTCATAAACAAGTAAATACAACTTATTATTATTTTCGAGGAAATACAACTTATTATTATTTTCGATGAAAGTATATTAAAAGTATATTACAACTTAATAAAAACTGAACATACGGCAACTCAAAAAGCGTAAAACTAAATTACTGTAACATATAAAGCACTCAAAAGATAAAGTTCAAAAATGCTGTAGATTACACACGCCTGCATCTTTTCGGTTGTATCATGTTTTTCAACTTTTCATGATGGATTCTTATGTGTGTTTGTGCGCTGTATATATTGAAAAATATGTATATATTGAAAAAAAAATACAAATATAAGACGTACTGACATATTTAAATACATAGGAAATATTGCCATCTGTCGGTTTATAATGAAAACTAATCGTTGGCATCAAAAACCGGCACATGACAGCACTTTCGTCATTAAACCTGTTGTACATTTCCGATGGCTGTCAATGTTGATGCAACCGTTAGCACGTATCCTCCACGATCAAAAGTGTTTGTGTCGGCGGATATACGTTAAAAAGCAAACATAAAGTGTTCGAAATGGCGTCAACAGGCTGTAAAAGTCGGCATAATCCTTATGTTACATTTGTAGCAAGTCAATGGTATCAAAACAAAAGAGACATATAACATCGTTCGTGCGGCAAGTGTATCTCGTGTATTTCGGTGTAAAAGTAGGAGATCAAGACAAAACATGGACACCCGAATATGTTTGCTATACGTGTGTTAAACGGACTTGGCCAAAGGGTGAACAACATTGTTCATATTTGGCGTTCCGATGGTTTGGTGAGAGCCACAAAATTATAGTGATGATTGTTACTTTTGTACAGCCGGTGTTCACGTTTTCAATGTAAAGAATAAAAAGAACATCGTCTATCCAAATCTGCCATCGGGTTTACGTCATGTCCCTCATGGTCCAGATGTACCAGTGCCTATGCAATCAGAACATTTACCTGAAATTGATCAAGTGAAGAAACCGAACATAACGAAGTGTAGAATGTACCTGGCAATTCTGCTGCACCACAATTTACAAAAACTGAACTGAAGGATTTGATTCGCGACTTACATCTGACCAAAGAGGCTTCAGAATTGCTTGGTTCACGCTTAAGCAATAATGTGTGTGAACTGTTTAAGACATTCAACAGGAAAGATCTAAAATTCCCTACGAAAGCACTGGTTGGAGACTATTCATCGATGCGTCCAAACGAAGCCTTAAAGTTATCCTGCTTCACAACGGAAACATGTATGCGTCAATGCCCATAGGGCATTCTGTACACTTACAAGAACGGTATGACGATTTACAATTCGTTCTCCAGAAAATTAAGTATGACGATCGTAACTGGATCACGTAAGGTGATGTCAAAGTAATATCGAAGATCCTTGGGCAGCAAGGCGGGTACATAAAGATTCCTTGTTTTTTTATGTGAGTGGAATAGCAGATACAGGGAAAATCATTGGAAACAGAAAGATTGGCCATAACGAGCGACATTGGAACCGCGAGTAAAAAATGTGCTCGAAAATCCTCTCATCGAGTCAACCAAAGTTCTCCTACATAGTAAATAAGACTTCATGAAGCAATTTGTGAAAGCCTTACCAAATTATATTGAAATGATACCATCCAATTGCTATTTTTAATAATGTAAAATATTCCTTATAATTTCTTGTACTTTATATGCAAGAGAACAACATTAGTTTTCAATTTTTAGATGGACAGAATATCTGTTTCTAATTTACCTGTAAATTCATATATTTTGATAAACATTAGAACATAAATTATTAAATAACAAATCATTTTGTTTTTTACAATCAGTCTTTTTGAGAAGTTTAATAACCATTCAAGTATTAAATTTTAGATCTTTCCTTCTTAAAAGTTAAGTCAGATAAAAGATAAAAAACAACTTAAATTTCACAAATCCAAACACTTGCAGTAATGAGGAATCATAGTTTTTAACCACATAAGTTTTTTCATTATGTACAAGTAATCCTAAATTATCTGACTATCTTGTCTTTGACAATATTATAGTCCATTATTATTATTTTTGGTATTTTGTGTCTTTATTGATTTAATCATCAAACTGATAACCAGACACCAATAAAACATTTTTATTTTTCTTCGGCAGATATGTCACTAATGTTGCATTTTACCGAAACGCAAACATGTGGTCCGCTTGAAAGAAGTGGTCGGCCTGAAGAACAGACAAATTATGCAGGCAACATGTCATTTGCTTTGTCTTACTGTGCCGAGAAGAGTTAATTTAAAACATTTCTGCAGATTCTCGAGCAACAGGAGATTCTCACAGTAATAGTCTTACCAGCATCTTTTATAGGTTCACATAACCATTCTACTCGGTTTGTGACAAATTATTCACAGTAAGACAAAGCCAGTAAGACACAAATTGACCTTCTCGTTGTTGACCACCATATATTTGGCAAGTTTATTGGGGATGTATAAACAAAACTACATTTTCCACGAAATGTTTCCAACTTTTCCTCAGACCTGATGTACTCAAAAGTAGTGTACACACAAAAGTGCGTACACTTCTGCGTACACAATGTGTAAGATGCATAGCCAACGTGTAAAAGCACGTTTCTGAAATATTGTCAAAAACCTCTCACAAGAATTGGTTTATTATATTGTCACGTTGAAATTTATGACCCTTAACTGGATAAATGAGCCTTAACGCAATCCTACCGGGAATAGTAGAGTAATTGTTTAGCTTTACGGCCTTTATTTACTATTTAGTCAAACTAAAAAATTGGTTATTTGTGGTTTTAACCAATTCATGCACTACGTAAAAATACTGCCTAGTTTTTAATAAACACAATTCAAATAAAACACAACCGATTTTAAAATACTCTATTAACAACCAAATAATTTATCTTACAAGCAACTAATTAATAATAATAATTAGAGAGTAATTAGTAAAGGATTGGTTGACTGACAACATAACAAAATATAGTACGGTTCTGATTTATTAAATTTGCATAAAGTCTTATTTTGCAGCGGAACTCTATTACGTAAGTAAATGTAAAAACTAGTATGCGACATTTAGATTAAAGTTAATTATTTGTTAGCTTATAAAATAGAAATTAGTTACATAGACGAAAATTAATTGTTCAGAATAAAATCAATAGAACTTAATCAAGATTCATAGTAAAATTAACGCCTACTTACATCTGAACATCTGCCATAATTTTCACGATAACAAACGAAATAATAAATTAAAGTGCACGAAATTTAAAGAAATAAACTTTAAGATTGTTAAAAATCAAGCTAAGAACTGGTTACAAACTAATCAAAATCTTACAAAATCTAGATTCCTTCTCTTCAGAGTTTTCGTCTTCAGCTATTTTCAGGTCGACCGCCTCGCCATCTTTCGTACTAAGTTTCGACGTAAGTTTGATTCATCTCACTTCTGCTTATTAAACGCTTATTACTTAGATTATTATTTCATTATCTCTCTCTAACTTTATGAACGAAGAACTCATTGCCTAAAGGGACTATTATCTTTTCCATCTGCTTCTAGTTCCTTGCGTCGCAGCAAGTTTCCTCCTTGTCTGCAAAGTAACACCTGCATGATGAAATCATCATGCGTGTGTATTTCTTCAGTTAGAATGAATCCTTTTTTTATTCGGAAGTTTAACTTTCTAAAATTAGTGAGCTCAGAACAATAGATTGCTATATTATTTTATGAGATTTATTGATTTTAGTGATGTTTTAGACATTACTCCCTTTGATCATTTAAAATGTTAACATCTCAACAATAGAATCCAAAGAAGTAAATACGTCTAACATTTTTGTAGTTATTTTCTTCTTTCTTCACGAGTTATAAATCATCAGTCTAGGTGTTCTATATGACAACATAAATCTATTTTTTGCGACCTTACTAGTCTAAATAGTTCAACACCAGTATCATTCTTATTCCAAAGTTCTCGCAGTTATTTTACATTTAGACGATTACATTTTAAAGTTTCAGTCAAATATAGAAGATCAATGAAAGTTTTTACTTCTAATAAATCTGTTTCCTTGGAATTTCTTGCTGGTAGATAGCTAGAGTGATTTGTTCGAAGGTGTTTACTTATTGGTCCAATTATGTTCTGAGTAGGATCAGAAAGAAAATAATTTCAAATCTTAATTCCTGTTTAAAACCCTTTGTCGATACTTTGTAACGAACACAACCACCACACGTGGTGTCGCGGTACTATGAGCTGGTTGATAGCGGGACACCGATGCCCCTGTGCTGACGCCAAATCTATATGACGACCTCTCGTAATGTATTTAATATTCTAACGGAACTCCCAGACGCTGTTAATGGGGAGCCTAGCGACTGTAACAAATGGCACAAATAGTTTCAGACTGAACGGCCCTCGGAAAACGTATTCGGGCGTCTGCTCAGTCTAAAGTGAGACCGCACTTCTGAACAGATGTTGTTGTTCTTCCGGTCCTCAGAGGCTCCCTGAGGGCTTAGGTAGCGGCAGTTGGCAAGTTAACCAGATGTCCCAGATCTTGCGTGTGCTGCAATAAACTTATCTACTAATGAGTGAAACACCATTAAAGTTTTAACAAAACACTCTATTATTCTTTAGACAAAACAGAGAAAGAAAGATATTAATGCACAATCAAATGTTAATGATAAACAAATAAATAAATGTCCAGCAACGACGTAATAATAATAAACACAGCAAGCTAATTAAGCGGCGGTATAAATGTCATCACAACAATATTTAATAATTAACAAAAAGGGCGCATAGCATATAAGCGGTATAATAATATCAAAAACACTCGTCGTTACGGCGGTGCATGTAAAGCAAGAAAAAACAAACAAAAGCAAAATTTATGCTGCGATCAAAATAAAACACAGCGAAAATAAGGAAAGCGGTTACTAGCAATTCATAATTAATTCGCAAACGCGGGATGGGTAGATTCGAATATTTCGGTGAAGACGGTGGGCACGGTATGAGTTTTGGAAATCACTAATGTTACGTAACACGCCGGATTCCGTTAATATTACTGATCTCAGCGCGTAATATTAGCATGGATCAGAGTTGAACATACATGGAGCGCCCCGAAGTACGTTGACGATACAGTGTCTGACACCGGTACAAGCCAAACCACACAATCTAGTGAAAGGGTATAAGGAAATTTTGCAGCACCCTGAAATACGTTGGGCTTGTCTGGTGACTAACTCTAGCGTGCATCAAAGCTGAGCACATAAACAACGTTCCGGGGCCCGTTGACATTGCCTATGCACAACACTGATATATACCACAACTATACACTGTAGTTAGAAGGGGAAGGAACTTTATCAACAGTCCTTAGTTCGTTGGTGTTGACAGGTGACTAATTCTAGCATACACCAAATGTGAACATTTATACAACGCCTCGGAACCCGTCGACGTTACCTGTGTACCACGCTGGTATAAGTCACAACTGTACACTCTAATTAGCTAATAAGCGGTGTGTGAAGGAATCGCAAAGTAACGCCTCGAAGCTGGTCGACGTTACTTGTGCATAGGAGACGGGTAGCGAAAAGGAGTGAAGCTATTCAAAAATAAAATAAAGAAAAAAATGCAAAATACTAAACAATGTATGCTATACAATGTCTCTTACCAAACTTACGTTTTGACTCTCGTCGCTGCTCTGCTTCACCGGTCTGCTGTTGCCTGCGGTCGGATATATTTTCGAAATATTAATAAATCGGAAACTACTCTCTAAAGACGTAAAGCGTATTTATAGGCCAAGAGCTATGTGTATCTCTAGCTGCTTGCCACAAAACGTGTGAAAGTCGACACACATCACGCTGTGGCCCGCTACGTGTATCCATAGAAAAGAGTGTATTCGCGAGAGTTAAAACAAATCTAAATTATAATATTATTAACAAGACCTAATATCCGAGGATCAGGAGTTAGAAGATAAAATATACAATATATCTGTGTCTGTACTAAGAGCAGCGACGGTCAGTTAGTCATCTTTGCTTTGATGCACCATTCGCAACGTCTGGTTTTACTTACGATCGGTACTAACTATCTATCTCTCTCTCTCTCTCTCTCTCTCTCTCTCTCTCTTTCAGATACGTGCCGCAATATGCATTCATAATATCCCTACTTAACTTACTACTAGCGCACAACGGTTGAAATTTATTATTATATTTGTTTACAAAATAAAGATTATGGGTTTCATACAGATAATAATACAATTTTAATTTCAGCTTATTATAGATAGGTATAAGTAGTATATTTTAATAATATTTTTATATATACAGTGTGTCCTATATATACAGTTGTCCCAAATATGATCAGACGCATCAAAGTTATGTTTTTTTAAATGGATCGCCCTATATATTTTTATATAGTTTTGTGTATATTCTACGGGAAACTTTTTTTTTGTAAAATGCGCTGTTGCCAAGTTTTACTATAAGTTATAGACTACAAATTTTTTGAGAAACTGCAATTATTATAAATATTTTTCTGTTCGAAAATGTTTCAAAATTTGTACATATAGAGAGTATAAACGTCTACTTATTTTTCTGTTTAAATGGTTTTGATACTTTTTGTCAAATTAGAAATATATAGCATTTAATTTTCAATTTTTCAAATACAATTTTTCTCTGTTATTTTAAATAGGACACCTACAGGTTTTTATACCATTAGGTAGAAAATAAAAATACCTTTATATTAATGTTACATATGTGTATACTTAAATCTAATAGTTTTGAATAAAAACGAGTTTAACATAAAATAATTAAAATATCATTATTTCTTAATATCCAAGTTTAGTATTTATTTCTAATTTGACAAAAATTATCAAAACCATTTAAACAGAAAAATAAGTAGACCTTTATACTCTCTAGTATTACATATGACAAAGATTGAAACATTTTCGAACAGTAAAATATTTATAATATTTGCAGTCTCTCAAAAAATTTACTTATGGCAATAACTTGGCAACAGCGCATTTTACAAAAAAAGATTTCCCAAAGAATATGTTTAGAAACCAACGGTGCACAAAATTATGTAAAAATATATAGCGCGAGCCATTAAAAAACATAACTTTGATGCATTTGATCATATGTGGGACAGACTGTATATATAAAAATATTTTTAAAATATGCTACTTATACCTACCTCTAATAATCTGAAATCAAAATTGTATTATCATCTACAGGAAACACATAATCTTCCGAGGCCCGCTTATAGAGACGGCCTGTATATATATATATATAATAATGTTTTCTTATTTGTTTATTGCACTAATTAATTTCCGCAATTAAGTTGCTTATCTTAATATGTGTTTATGACATCTTTATTTTTTAAAATAGAGTACGAAAAAGATCCTGTCAATATTTATTTATTTCTTACACACAATAATGCCTACGAACAGATTTTCTATACGCAGAACGTTATTTTGTAGAGGTGTCCCGAATTATTTTCATTTCTCTTTTATTATATAAGTAACTTCGTTACAACTTTCCAACTGGAAAAATGTTTAACAATGTTTTCTGGCCTTACTCTAATACGTCTTGGTATTGGACCTTTTGACTACAAAGTTTATTTAGGTTTTCCAATGAAAGATGGCCCTTGAATAGGTAATTGATAATTTTCACCTGAGTCAGATATTTCTTTCTCTTCATCACGATTTATGTCATTTGTCTCTAAAGTTTCTTGTTCCTCTTCCCCTTCCACGTCATCAGATTTATTTGTTTTTTCTAACTCTTTCAAACAAGATTCGACAAGTTTTTCGAAACTTCCAAGCGATCATGCTTTTGCCATGATGTAAAGAAAAATTTTGCGAATGGAAGAAAACAGTTAAAGATTATGTTGCTCCGTGAGAAATCGCCTGCAGACTGTCACTCCACCTGCGCTAGAAATGTAGAATTTGTTATATTTATCACGTCATCTAGCTTACTCAACATCAGGATATTATTTTATGGAACTAATAAAATAAGGCACAGGCGATAATAACTGAACGAATAAATAAACAATAGCTAGAAGCGAGGATTCATTGTCATTGGTGGTCTATCAGATCCACATATGAAGAATGTGTGTAAATTGCTTTAGAATTGTTGTAGATGTAATAGGAATATGTGCTTCTGGGACACTCTTCCTCTAATAAAATGCTTTCAAATGTAAAACTTTTCGCCTTCTTATACCGGTGAATATCATATCGGTGAATTAAATTATGGTTTTATTTGACAATTTTCTATGAATTTTTATGAGTCTTAACAATATTCCTTTCTAGAAAAGACGCGCTTTGGTTGGTTACGTCCTTGTTACAGAATTTGATCTCCTTAAAGCAGGATCGTAATTATGCTTCTGACCACCATACTGCTTTCAGTTTATTCTGTTTATTTGTAACATGCTCATACATAAGCTCTTAGTG
>WYDF02080222.1:0-24510 GCA_009867245.2 Adranes taylori | reverse complement strand
AACTTTTATTGCGTGAACAACTTCTTCTACAGTTATTTCAGGACCTAGTTCATTTGTGGTTTCTGTAAATTCTAACGTTTGTGGCGAGGCTGGTCTTTCATCATCATTATGCAGCGTTTCTACGTATTATTTCAATATTTTAAGTTTGTCTTCTACTGTGATTTACAATCCAATTTTCCAGATATATTTTGAGCCACTGAATACCTATATGCAAAACTCTCATGATCCGATCAAATAAAAACAATGCTAGTTCTTGCTAACGGCCAGGGTTAGTGGATATGAAGTCATCAATTAAATTAAATTAAATCGGCAAACAAGTTTTTTTTATTGAATTCAATTACGATAAATCAAAATGAATTACTATGGTAACTGTGCATAATTATAAATTAAGTTTATGAGACGAGGATCAACAGTAAGCAATAACTTTATATTTCATTAATTTGGCATGGAAGTATTTAGTTAAATGTACCAGTATTTATAAATGCATCTCGTACATCATCAATTCATTTTGTTAAGTTTAGTCAACACTTTTATTTTAACAGCCCTGCCTGTGAGAGATAAGTTATCGATGTTAGGGTTGTGTACAGTTTATTTAAATTTATTTTGAGCTAGTAGAATTAAATAGCAACCGTACTCGCAAGCTGAAAGATTTCCCCTTTTACCAGTGTCATGTTCGGGAGTTACAGTCACTTTTAAAATAACGTGACAATATTGGAATGGCGGTAAAGAAAGCGAGGGCGCAATGGAAAGTATGAGATGCGTATGGGAAAGGAAATTTGATAATGATGTATGGGGCTGAAGTTTGGGCTGCTATCTGTCAAGCAGCCGCAAGGTGACGAAGAAAATTGTCTTTAGTGATGAGGTTCATTACCACTTTAGCGACTTCGTTGAAAAGCTGAATAATCATATCTGGACATATAAAATCCACATGTCCATGCGCAAATTTTCGATGCAGCCTCAAAAGTTGACCGTTTGTTGTGCCATGTGGGCAGAAGGAATAATTGGATCATACTTTTTTCATCAAAGAGAGGAAGCGGAAAATGTGCGAGTAGGATATCTAAAAAGGATAATTGGAGTGAAGGCATTCATGACAGGTATATCTGCTGGATGGATAAATTCCAAAACATGGCAAACATGAGTAAAAGTTGAGAATAACATGAGAAAAATTTGGTTACGGATGAGTGTAACACGATTGGTGAAGCTAATAATCTAACAGGAATGAATAAAGTAAAAAAAGGACATACGTAGAAATGATTGGTTTCTGAGGAGAAAACATACGAAAGTATAGTGTGGTCGTTGAATGAATGCTACAATAGAATAAGGAATTGGAGAGACATGACTAATGCAGGGGAAGAGAGAATGAGAGATGTAGATAAGCAGGAGAGGGATGAGAGCATAAGACATAGCAGGTGTAATGTAAGGGATAAATGGATCAGAGCTGAGAAAGGTATGTCAGAATCTTTAACGTCACCATCTACAAAAGAGTAGTATTCAATTACAGTTTTGCGGCTCGTAACTAGAGGGTAGTCTAATTACTATGGAGCCTTACTAGATCAACATGGTTCAAACGAAACGCACAGTGTAGTTGCTAACAAAAATCTCAAAATTTTATTATTTTAATCAGTCATTATATAGTAAAACCTAAATAACAAATTATACGTGATATGTAAGTAAAGTAATGGAATGTGTATAGCGTACCTTTTGCTATAACACATAGCATTTTCTTATTCAATTTAAGGATACTTTATTTAAATGAGATTTAAAGAAATTTAAGATAACAGTAATAAATAAATATCAGTATAATATGTCACTGTCCTAACTTGGACATACTGCCGGTTGAAGTTCGAACTACTGGGCTAACGCAGGGACTTCCTGTCTCTCAACGATAGTGGCTCTTGGAAGAAGTCGCTTCTTTTTTAATATTATCCAACCCTTAATGATAGCCAATCCTCCAACGAACGAGGCGAGGAACATCCACTCGACTATTAACGACGTCCCATGTGATTTCACGTGATGCCAGATTGATTGTTGAAACTTTTGATTTTGTTCCTCTTTTTTGCTTCGTAGTACGTGGATGAAATTGTCTCCTACGATATCGTACGTTTCTTCTTGATTGATGTCAGGTTAACTAATTGGGGTATTGCTTACCTGAAGCTAGAGTTATAGATTTGTAGTATCAAAGGTAAGGGAATATTTACGAGAGTTAGATGAGGAAGCGTTATGAGAGGAAATATATACTGGATAGAGGAGAGTAGGAAAATGTGGGGTAAAAGGGAGAAAGTGGAATCACTGAGTGAAAGAATCTAAAGTAATAGAATGGAATGGGGATGACAGAAGGAGAGAGAGTATTAAAAAAATTGAGTGTCTTTGGTATAAGAGGGTAGGGGGAGGGGGTGAAAATTAAACGTAAAATTCTAAAAAAAAAAGCAAATAAGAAAATGGATGACTAGGCGTATTGGATGAGATGCGTATGCGAAATGGAACGTAGATGAGTGTGCGACAGATATTAAATATCAAATAGGGAGTGTGATTGGTGGAGTGGTCGCTGGAATGGCTCTTTCTCAGTTCTTCAGTTATAGAAGTATTATTTTGTTTTTTGATGCCTTGTTTATACTTGTTTATACTAGACAATAAAAAAAAGAAGTAGGAAAAATAAGAGGAAATTTAAATTAAAATAAAAAGAATCGGAAAATTTTACTTTGGATAGATAAAACACAAATTATTTCCAGAAAAATATTCGAGTTGACCCTTGTATATAATTTGAAAGTTTAACATTGTTAATAGTGCAGAATCTGCAACTTGAATTAAATTTGATAGATCAAATAAACGTGTCAATTCACTAAATTCCAATAACATCTAGTCGAGCTTCATTTCAGTGTGCAGCAGCGGAAAGGTGATCGAATTTTTATACAAACTCCCAACTACGTTTAACGAAGATCTCACAACATTTGAACGGCACATACATACCATACCGCTATAATCCTTTCGGCTCGCAAAATTTCAATTTCATTTACTGAGAACTGAAGTTTCGCTAAAATTAAACGAAAAGGTTCAAATGGATTTCGGAGTTCTTTTTCTTTCTGCTTCCCTTTTTGATAGTTTCAAAAGGCTTACATATGCATACCGAAGAAATGTAAACATATATAGATACATCCAGATTTTACTACGTTTATTTCAATGTTTTTAAATAAAAACACTCAACATGAATGCATGAATGAATTTATTGAGGATATCTACGGAAAATGTAGCTATTTCTGCACTGGTACTCCTATAAAATGTTTCAAGGTCATTACTTTAATATGGTTCTGACAATAACTCATTAGTGCAACGTCTTCAAAGTCTTTTTAGCAATAATATATTATTAACTTTTGATTTTGATCCTGGAATTGTCTTTAGAGTGATGGCATTGTCTCTGGGGTGAAAAAGCATTTGTATAACTGTGAGATGGAGGAAACTAATGGACTGAGAGCAAAAGGTATATATTATATATGTATGTGTAGAAGGGAAAAGATGATTGTAGTCTCAGTGGAGGAAGGGTAATACGAGGTTATCAGGAATTTAAGTAAAAACATAAGCGAGGAGAATGGAAGTTATGACAAATTAACAATTATGGGTGACTGGAAAGTTTGAATAGGTAAAGATAGAGGATGTTATTAGAAATCCATAGAGAATGGATTCAGAGGAAATGAAAAGATAATATGATATGTAAGGAAACATTAGATTTTGAGTGGGTGGGGGAGGAGGGGTTGATTGGAATGGGGAATTGAGAAACAGAGGATATGGAAGGAGATCAGTCCTATATTATCTATTAATAGATGGATATGGAAGAGAACGTGTGAAGTTGGAGTGGATAGGAGACCAGGATAGACATCAGATCATTTTCCCGTGGAGACAGCGTGGATGGAGTTTTCTTAGATAGAATGCGAGTAGGAGAGAGAAAATTGGAATGAGAAAAGTAAATTATTTTGAACAAAAGTTGAGAATGAGAAATAAACTAGAGGAGATACAATGGGCAGGAATAAATCATATAAAAGAGATAGTGAGTATAATGAAGGATAATTTGATAGTGTATGAGTCTAGAAATAGAGGTAAAGTAAGGAACGACAATAAGTGGTGCGATGCAAAGTGTGAGCAAAAAACGATAGAAGTAAGAATGTTATTAAGGAAAGTTAGAGTTGGCTAGAAATCGTGGAAGGAATTTTTAAATGCATAAGAGGAGTGGAAGAAGGAGAACCATGTTGGTAAGGAGAGGAAAGATCATGTTGAAATAAAGTCCATAAAAACAGAGAAAGAATTACGGAAATATTTGCGCAAGAAAAGAGAGGTTGGAAGCGGGAAATATAAATCTGAGGGTGTGGAAATTAAAGTGTAGGGAGGAATATGGAGTTCGGAGGACACAAGAGGGAGAATGGATTGTGGGTGGGAAAGTTTTTGGGAAAACAATATTCCTGATGAGGTGACGGGAGACACCTCATCAGAGTGATAGAGTGCTGAAATGTGGAAAAAAGAGTAAGTCAGGGGCGCACATTTTGTGCATATCTATTTAATATTTACTTGTTCGATGTAGCAAGTATGTTAAAGATTGGGCAGTAAAACGGGTGTAATAACTATAGACTTTAGCTTATACTGATGACATATTATATATGTCGAGTAATAGGGAAGAGATGAATGAACGGATATATGTTGGAGGAGAGGTATGGTTGTGAATGTGAAAAAAAACGGTGCAGAAAAGGAAAGAGAGCAGGAAATATGTGTTTGAAATAGATGGAAGAGGAATTGAATGCGTGGACAAATAAAAAATACCTAGGATTCATGTTAAAGAATAATGGGTCATGTAACGAACATGTACAGATGGTTGCATAAAAACCGCAATTCTGCGGAGAGTATTAAGTTTATCTGGGAAGAGAGATTTGGAAGCTCTGTGAAAATGAGACTTTTGGTTATAGATGTGTGTATAAAAAGTATAATAATGTATGTGTCGGAAGTATGGTCAAGGAAAAAAAGGTTGGAAAGTGCAAGTTCGATATACAAAAACAATCTTACGTATAGAAAAGTCAGTGCGAAGCGATATTGTTTTACAGAATTGGATTTAATTGGATATAAGGATTGTTTAGATGAATGTAGAACTGAAGTGAATAGGAATGAATGGGGAAGAGAAATAAAAAACCTGGTCGATGGTGTTTTGGAAAAAGAAGATGAATGGTGCGCTATGGGTGATTGAAGAGATGAAGCAAAGAATGAAAGACAATGAGAAACAGTGGAGAGAGGATAGGATACGAGCTAGTAGATTTAACACAAAGTATATGTATATACGATTGGATGGACGAATTGCTGGACATTTATTGTCTCGGTTGTGTATAAGGAATCAAAGGTTGATAGCTAGATCTAGAAACGGGAACGTGGACATAGGAAATAGATTTTGGATGGATGAATATATGAGAAAATGGAGGATATGTGGCTTGAAATAAGAAAATTGGGAGCATTGAAGAATAGAAAAAAGAATTAGAAATTGTAACAGATGGAGAGAGAGAGAGAGTAAATGCTGCATCCGATATAGAAAGAGAGAGAGAGAGGAACAAACGGAGAGATAGAGAGAGAGAGACTGGAAGTTCATCGCACAGCATACGTTATCTTGCATTGAAAGCTTGAAGCGTGTAAATAAACAGTAAACAGGGATCTACTTGAAGCGAGTTGATAAACAGTAGACAGCAGGTATACCAGTTGTAAAAATATAACGGTATTGCCAAGGCGAAAGAAAGTCAACGTAAAATAAATATAAGAAGAAGAATAAAACATAACCTCACAAATGCATGAAAACCAGAAGTGTTCAGATATGTTACAGAAGTGTCCAGGTGTGTACTAGAAGTATGCAGATGTGCCCTAGAAGTGTCCAGATGTGGCGAGATGTGTCCTGTTACTTTGGTTTTGCGCATTTCAGTAATTTTAATAGATTTTTTCAAAAACATTTGGACATCCCTGTACATTATTTTCTATCAGAATCCTGTAGCATCTCAGCACAACTTACCAAAATTCCAAATCTGGGCAAAAAAAAAGATGCTGCCGCACAACCCTTATGTGTATCAAACGTAAAAGCGTGCGACTATTTTTGATAGACCACATACATGACAGCGTGAAGAAGAAGAGCCCAAATCAGCATCAGATCTTCGAAAGAGCCCCCCAGCCTCACCATATATACGCCTTCTGTCGAAAAATCAAATCGGAACTTCCCCAAATCCGCCATATTTCTTTTGCTGCTTATTTTTTGAAATCTCTGTACATTGGATTGCGTAAGCCGCAGGTAGAATCGAGTTACATAACCTTAAATACAAGGAGACCCTACTGAAGTCTCCAAACACATGACTATATTCAGATCCTTGCGAAGAGCTCCCAAAAGAACACCCAAAAGAGCATCCAGCACTGAGCCTCCTACCACGGAGCCAGGCACTGGTCTCTAGGTCCCGAAACAGATCCAGAGGCATCCCTCGAAGGAGTCTCCACCGAACAGATGTCTGCTGCCCAACTTTATCATTCAAGAATTCAAATTTCACGCCAACTGATTCAAGTTTGTCAGCAAAAATCTAGTCGGCGAAGCCTAGAAACACACACTGGAAGTTAGCTGGCATCCACCATCGTGGTTTTTCAAATTACACCTGTCAAACAACCAAACTATTTATACTAGAACCCAAAATACCGTTCCAAAGAAAGTTTACCATTTTTAGAGCGATTTAGAAACAGCTCCTAGAAAGAACTAGCTCTAACTACTCTCTTCCCTGAAATGGTCCCTGACTTATTCCATGACGAAGCTTGATAACTAAAGCCATCCGTCATAATATCGCTTCATTCTTCTTGAATAACCTTGTATATTCTTCGGAATTAAACACATTGATGAGTGTTAGACACCATAAACAAATGAGTATCGAATAATATTCTTAATACACAATGTTATACACTACAAAAATTATAATAAAAACGGAAACCAGATAAAAAACAAAAGCGAAAAATTATCCATTGCAACTAAATATAAAATACGAAAAATAAACATTAATTTCCGCTGTGTTTAGCATGCATACACAATTATACGTAAATGACTCGATATGACTGTGGTATATGTACTGCACCCATTTAATGTATCTTCACAAAGCCAGAGAATAACAATGCTAGGGCAAGCAACGCGTGCGACATATATTATTCATTACGCGCGCAAAAGTACATATTGATTCATTTTTAATAGCTGTTTTATGCGGCAGTTGTTACCTCTTGTTATCCCCGCATCAACACAACCGCACTCCCATCCAGAATCACTTGTTCATGCGAAATAGACAAACATCCTTTTCTGGTTTCCTTATTCCCTACTCCCCAGAACGTAAAATTTTTTACAATTTTATAATCGCTGGGTTGTAGCTGACTTTTAGAAATACTGCAGTGCCAGAGTAGAAAATTTGGACGTTCCTAGTATTGAAAATCCTTATTCTCCTATTCATAATCAAAATTGTTGGTCTTTGAACGTTCACATTAAGTACTTGTATTAATCTATATTGAACCATAATTTTTGACTTCTCTCCTTTTGTCCCATTCTCCCTCCATAAAAACTTCTCTTCTTCCTTACGTCCTTTCTTTCAATTTATCCTCCCTCTCCCTGTCACCTGTATCATCTCTTTTATTCATATTTACTTTCTTCTATTTATTTCTCCACTATTCTCTTCATTACCTCTATAACCTTTCCCTTGTTCCTCAAGCTTAATCTCTTGTTAATCTCTACTTTCCTCTCTCTATCATTCGATTTGATTCCTTCACATTCCTTTACCTAGTGGCTTCACGTATTCTCATTCCAGCACATATTTTACACCTTCTTCCTGGTTCATCTATCCAAAATTTATCCCCTCCCCCCCTCGCCTTTCCCGCAGATCGCAATCATTCTTTTCTCATACATACTTAAACTGAAACATGATAGCAAATATTCATGTATCCCATCTCCCTAATTTTTGCTACCCTCTCTTGCCTTTCTAAATCCTTCATTCTTTCTACCATCTCGATCACTCCTTCCTTATCTGCTATCATCTTCCCCAACCAAATACCTGTAGATATTCCAACTCTCTCATTCACATTCATTCTGCACCTAATCCGTACATTCATCATACCTTCGATATACACTACTTTAACTAATCTTCTACATTCATCCTTCAACAATTTCCGCTCAATATTCGCCATCTTTTTCATTCTATTAATCCATATTTTATATTTACACATTTCATGCAGTACAATACCATTTGCTGTATTCCTATCTAGTCCCAACATTCTTCTCATACATCCCACCCGCACTCTCTTTATCAACTCCCTTTCTTCAACCGCCCATACATACTTCTGCTCCATACATCATAATGCTGATCACACATACTTCCATTATCCTAGTTCTCATCTTCTCATCTTCACAGATTCCCTAAGCTTCGTCTCCCATTCTCATTACCATATATGATCCTCGCGTATATATATATATATATATATATATATATATATATATATGATCCTTGCACCTTCCATTTTGTGACAGGACAAATCCCAAATACCTAGATTTCTTCACTCTTTCTATTTTTTGTCCACCTATACTTAACTCATCCTTTCTACATTCTCTGGTTCCCGTTATGCACACCATCACATTCTTTTTCTCCACGTTCATTTCTAAACCCCTCCTACCCATATATCTCTTCACTCTATCAACCAGATCATTACTCTCTTCTCTTCTACGTGCCATACGTACTGTCATCAGCATAAGTAAGAGACCACACCTTTGTTCTTCCAATTTCAATTCCACCCGCTTGTCCTTTCCACAACACTACTTCCAAATCCGCCAAATAAATATAAAAAAGTGAAGCACTCAGAGGGAAACCCTCTGACAATCCTCTGTGGGTCACAAACCATGCTGATACCTACTCAATCACTCTCACCTTCGTTCTTTCATATATATCCTTTATCATTCTTGTCATTACTTTTGAAATTCTTACATCCTACATTTTCACCCCCAATTTCTCCCTCACAATCCTATGAAACGCAGCCTTCAGATCGACGAACACCAGATATATTGTCTTCGTTTTTGCTATCTTCTGATTCATTACATAATTAGTCATAACTATGTTATCCGCCGTCGCCCTAAAAAGCCGCTTTGAGTATCCGATAGAATATCATTGTTACGCATTTCTTCTTCTTCTAATCTCCTGTTTAACACCCTTGTAAATAATCTATACAAGCCATCCATAATAGTTATTCCTCTATAACTGTCCACTTCCATTCTGTTCCCTCTCTTACAAATAGGCACGTTTCCCCGCTCTTCCATTTATCCCGCCTTCCTACATCTCATTTGCATATCTTATTCATTCTTGGTGCGAACGCTCCCAATCCATTCTCATTCAAACATTCCTATACATTCACTGGAATCCAATCGGGACCTGCTGTTCCCCCTTTCTAACTAATTTCCTCCATTCCATCCTGCTCCCTATTGCCTTTTTGTCCTACTCTTTCATTTGAATACTCCGCTCCTCTCTTTTCCCTTACTAATTCCTCCTTTTTACACTTGATCACCCATTCATCCAAGCTCCATTCACACCTTTCTTTTTCTCCCTCCAATTCCTGGTTCTCTCAAATACCTCCATATTCTCCTCTTGTTATTAATCTGTCTTATCTCTTTCTCTTCTTCTCTGCTTCCCATTTCTTTTGCCTTTTCCTCTTCCACTATTCACTCTTTTCTGACATTATTATATTGCTCCCAATTGGCTTCCTGTCTTCATACATCTCCTCATTATCTTCTTAACCTCCCTTTTCTTCTTTGTTGTCTCCTCATTCACTTCCCGATCATTCTGCTTCCTATTTCTCTCCCCTTCCCTCACATTTCTCTTTTTAAGCATCATTTTTGACACATTAATCACTTCATCTATACTATCTATGCCATCCTATTTCAATTTCTCTAACTTTTCAATCATCTCTTTTTTCATCTCTGATTCCATACATATTCCTCACCATACATCCCCCTTTCTTCCACTCCTCCTTTTTTTGTTTTCTATTCCGTCTCTATCGGGAAGTAGTCGGATTCTATTCTCTCACCAACATTCATACGTTCCAACATTTCACCTGCATTCTCACTAATGCCGGTGAAATGTAATAACCGGTGAAACCACATAATCTACCATCGTTAAGTCACCTTCCCAATCCCCTTTCCTACATCCATTATTCTATAAGTCTTGACATTTATAGAGTCACTTGTTCAGACGCATGCACGTTAAGTCTCGTTCAGTACATCTACCTCTTCCAAGTCAAGTTTAAGAGATTACAATATTATGCTGTGCCTTGTTAAGGTTACAAGAGATTTTTACATTAAAACTTGTTACCCACTTTAAGACTCATTTTAATTTACCTACGACGGAATGAAGTTATAATCCCCAGTTTCCCGACACAATTTAAAATAGAACACTAGACTTTGCCATTAGTACGGTACGGGTAGTTTTTTCATTTAATTCCACTAGAACAAATATAAATTTAACTAAACTGTGCGCAACCCGATCACCAACAAATCGTCTAGTCAAGGCAAATTGAATAAAACAGACGTATATTCTTACATTAGGAAAATTTGCACAAGCATGTAAAATTATTTCTCGTGCATTTAAAATGAATAACGCTTCACCAACATAATAAAATAAAATAATAGTTGTATTCAATTACAATGTGCAAAGAAGTTTTAGATTAATAATTGTCTGGTCTGGTAAATGAATTTGTTGGTCTCAATCTAAATTTGGAACTCCTCTAGTTTACCCAAGAAACTGTAATTTATATCTAACCTTCTCTCCAACTGAAGGTATGCTCTAATTCATGCTTTTCAGACGGACTTCGATAGGCCCATCAATTATTTTTCTCTTAGAAAACAAATTTCTTAAGATTTCTTAAAATTTATAAATTTGTTGCAGAAAATGAAGAAATATGTAAATTCAAGCATGTTTGCAGAAGTGAAGTTAAATATTGTCACGTTTCAATTTGGAGGGTGCTTTCTCTCTCCAGCGTGACTATCAAAGGAGGATCCGGCTAATGTTGAACGTAACGATTCTCTTGTACAATCTGCTGCCTTCTCGTACAATGACTAAGAATTGCGATTCATTTTAATATCCACTTTAATTTATGGACGACTTTAATGTATGAAGTTATAATCCCCAGCTTAAAACACTAGAGTTTTCCATTGGAAGGTTTACAATTACTTCTTTTGTTTAATTCTATTAGATCGAACATATATTGAACCAAACTCTGCGCAACCCTTTCAATAACAAATCCTGCCAGTCAAGGCAAATTTAATAAAACCGACATATAATCTTAGCATGATTTAAAAAGATTCGTACAAGCAGAAAAACTTATTATTCGTGCATTCAAAATGAATAACACCTTACCAGCATAATAAATAAAATATTTGTGTTTAATTAGTAAGTGCAAATAGATTAATAAACATAGCGTTCTAGTTTGTCTAATAAATTCCTAATTTTTTATAAAATTATTCTACTTACAGATTTCGGCATTCCTACAATCACAAACTTACTTTAAAACTGAGCACTTCATTTACTCTCTTCGGATTATTTTAATATATCTTAATAAATAAACTTGCTGCCTAATCAGTTTAATACATTATATTCAAAGAATTCAAACTCAAAAAATTACTTAATTATTATCGAATACTGGACACAACTATTCACGATATCTAACCACGGATACTTATTTACTAATTTAAATTACTTACGATTTTATTTGGAATAAATTACAATTTAACTTAGTTTCAAGACACTGACCAAGAGGGATTCCTCTTGCAACCGAAAATTTCTTATTACCAACTATTGACTCCAGTGAGAGCTGTGTGGCTTCTATAAATGTTTTTATCTAGCTAATTTCCTACCAAAATTAGGACAGTTCTTCTCACAATTTTTTCTCCCTACCTCTAGTGAATTCCTGCAATTTATTGTATTATTATTTAATTACTTATCAACCTTACTTTAATAATTACTTTCCGCCATAATGGATTTATCCGATCTCCTTTCTTCTCTCGTACTTATATAGTATCATACGGTATGCTTTCAGAACTATTAATTGGTGCCCAATTAGATCTATTTATTCACACATATACGGACAACGGCATCACCCTACTCATCTTTGTTTAAGATTTAATTAACTACAGTAGGGTTTAATCAACGATCAATAGTTATTTATATATTTTAATTTTAAAACATATTTATGGTCAAACCGCTCCTAGGCGACTGCTTTTTTTTCCAACTTATTTCGTCTAGCAAACAAACTGCTTACGTAATAACAACTTTTCACAGAAACTAGCTATCCTGAATTAGTTACAAGTATCAAGCGTACAAAATTATCAAATTGTCTCGTTACAATATCAAATTAATTTGTAGTAGAACATAATTGTCTCCTTAGAAACATAAGTATTGTTTCAACGCAAAAAAATGTTTTAATATGATTAAAATAAAAGCCAAGATTTCACTGAATCCATTGTTTCCTCGCTTTCAGCTCCAATAATCAATGTCATGTAATTTATGAATGCACAATAAATGTCAAATAAAATCCATTTCATCGAATAGTTCCGGTCTGTTTGGGGTCATATGATCTTTCGCTTTTCTCTCTCAGTCATGCGATTCCCTAATTTTCTTTTTACACATTTATTCGTTTATTTGCTCCTGATCTTGTTTCTCTTTCACCAAATGCGCGCATGGAGAGTTCTTTCCAGCTACCGTCCTTTATTTGCTTTTTATTGTAATTTATCTGTAATCAATTGTTCGAAAGTTCTCTATAACTTGCTCGCATTGTTGTGGGTCTTATGTGGTGTTTCCATGCGCGCTGCAATTTTGACAATTTCGAAATTTTTGTCTTTTTAAAGTTTCCTTCATTTAATCACTTTGATAGTTCATATTTCTAAGCAAGAAAATGTAAAAGCAAAAAAATTTTCGTTGAAAGTCTTTATCAAAATTTGTTATTTGAATCGTTCTATCGCGATATTACTAGTTTTAGCAACAAACCTGGGAATACTAGTTGTACATTATCTACAGATTTGAAATAATACGTCGGATTTTATACATATTGCATGCTCTCAACTTTTACTCTGTTATACGGGTCTATGTGTAGCAACCACACGTTAACTTATTACCCGACACGGTCTTCCTCACACAATCTTATAGAAATCAGCATAGAGACAATCAGCCAGCCACTGAGTAGTAGTGACGAGCAGCACATATATTATTTTTCATTCCATACGGTATCAGCAGCTAACAGTGAAGTGAGCATATAACACTTACGCCACATCGAACGCTACTTATCATATCAATTATTAACGAGTGCTTTTAATAGCACAGTATTCTCATTATACATTCAATTCTTCTATCGGAGGTGTTCATGCGTTACAGTAGAACACAACAGCCTTACGTAGTAGCAGCGAGGAGCAGCGAAGTGGTATAGTATAGTGTAGACATAGGTATCAGTGGACGACGCCAGCCAGCGTATTATATACAGCAAACGCAATACATGCTAAACGTAGATAACGTGTGTGTTACCACAACACAGCTCAGCAAAGCAAGCGACATCTCACACACACACACACACTCTCTCTCTCTCTCTCTGCAGCATGTAATATACGGTATGGTATGACTGCGTGACATATTGCATTAAGCTTGTTTGAAAGTATTCCTAAGCTAAAGGGGCTTGTTTACTTTTATTTACTGTGGAAGGCATTACGTTTTTGCAAACTGTGCATTATTTGTGACCCACTTGTGACCGTCTAATCCGTAGATTTTTAATTATTTCAAAGGAACTTCAACTCCAGTTACACAAATAAATATTTTGCTTTGTTTACCTGTCAACATATGATACGTGCGCACTTTATAGGTTCGATCTCATTTTCCGTACAGAATTGAACCTTACGCTAATTATGTAGAAAATTGTAGTGTAAGTTTTACGCGATAGACGGCGCTAGAGTACACTGTTTGGCGCTGGTTGAGAAACCGCTGTTTGTTATGGGGGTTGTTATTTAGTCAAATAAATCGTAGAAGTTATACTCGTGATACTGGTAAGATGTAGAGTGCTTGCTGGAATAGGACGAGTACAGTGAATAACTGGATTTTGGGCTTATAGGAAGGTTTTGCATCAGAATGTTAAGGAAGCCGGATATGATCATTTCGCTCCTGGTAATTTATGTTACCTAGGAGCTAATTTCTTGGATGTTCACAAATAAAGTGAAAAAGTCTTTGAAAGTGAAAAATATTATATTCAAATATGGGATGGAATAGTCTGGGTGGTTTTGATTTAAGCGACTAGGCAGCATTGTCTCGTGAATCCCGGATTGGGTAAGATCACCAATTCAGATTCTCACGATGACGCTAGAATGTGTTTATGATTTATAGGCGACATCTCTAGGGCTAATTCCGAGGCTTTTAGCCTACGATTGAATGCTGCGATGAGGAGTTGTGCGTATTTTATTGATACCATATCCACACGGGAAATTATTTTATTTGCATTCATTTATCGGAGTTTTGTTCTTGTCAATCCTTGAATTCGATTGTTTAATTAAATGGTGGTTAATTGTTCTTGTTACTTGTGATTTTTATTATTTTTGTGCACTCCCAACTATTTTTGTCCGAGAATTTTCTTGCAAATCTCTGGCGCCCAGTGAAACAAGATCGGATACCTTATATAACAATAAGAACTTGCGCCAATTACGAAGTCCTTAGTGATTCCGACCTAGCCCTGTAATAACAACTTCATCAAAGGTAACTGTCATTCCATAAACGGACCGGGGTATAATACAGCATTTTGTCAACGTGTCTTAAAGTTGTCGTACACGCGCCTGCATAGGTCCGCATCAATAGGTCCACAAATGGCTTGCTTGAGTTTTTGAACACTCATGATATGCCTCTGGAACACACGGTCTTTCAGGGTCCCACACAGCAAAAAGTCTGGTACATCAATGTCGGAAGACCGAGCTAGCCAAGCCGAAACTAGAGATATCAGTTCCAAACATTTTACGAAGCGCGGTTATTTAGCGCGGTGTGGGATGTTGCTTCATCCTGTTACTCCATCTGAAATATACATTTTAAGGGTCAATGTCAAGCTGTCGTAAGTTTTGTTCAAAAAAGCCTTCCAACATAGCCACAAAATATTCTAACTCAACTGTTTGCTCATTGTCATTTTCAAAGAAATACGGGCTTATAATTACGAAACCACCGACTCCACACCAAACCGTCTCTTTAAGAGAGTGCAATGACTCTTCATGCAGTTCCTTAGGGTTCACTAGTGACTAGTATCGCATGTTCTGTTTGTTTATCCAGACACGAAAATATGCTTCGTCGGCCATTAGCAAATTAATCAGAATATCTGGGTTTTCCCGTAACAAATAACTTATGGTGGAACAGCAAACAAGTCTTGCTTACTTGTCCCTTTCGTTAATTTGTTGCACAACTTGCAGCTTGTAAGGGTGAAATTTTATCTCATTTAGCATCCGATTGAAACTTTTTCTACTGATGCGCCTAAAATGCGAGATTACTTGCACGCCGAACGGCGAGGACTGCATTAAAAAGCTTCCCTCACTGTCTACAGGTTCTCTGGCGCCTGCACTGTTTGTGGAGCTCCATGCTCCACGTCTAACACGCTACCAGTTTCTTCATACAATCCAATATAGTATTGCGAGGCGGCATTTGACAATTTCGAACAATAGTGACCTGTCTTCGATAAACACGCTACACTACCGTAACAGTTTTTTTTTTGTAATAAGTACGAACACAGGTAACACGGTGTTGCACGTTCCAACGCTCCATTACGACTGATATGCCGCGGCGGCGCACGTAATGAAATGATGTCCTTCTCTACAATTTACACTCCCACCAACGATGACAAACTATTGCGGTAGCGCACTGTTCCACGCCGTACAATACTATTGATATAAGAAGATAACTGGTTTTTCTGACGAAGGACCAGAACATTTCTGCATTATAAAAAATTATCAAAAATCATTTCAGATGATATTAAATAAATAAGTTTTGCAACCTGGGCTTTGATCCAAAACAAACACGAGGATCTTATCACTTAAGGAGAGTGTATAGAAGCTAATTTAACGCAGCATTCAGATTGGGCTTGGAGAACAGCTCAAGTCATAGATTTGAACTGGATGCAAGTTCACTACAGAATGGATGCAAGAAATATGGATTAATTGGAACATGTCTGAAGATAGATTTTAAACGTAGATAGGCAAATGTTAAAATAATCGCAATCTACTTACTTTTCACTTTGCTACTTGAATCTAGTTACTTTTATCAAAATTTAAATGAAGAGCCCCCGCCGCGCAATTTAAATTTCCCGCTATAACCCAGTTAGGAAAATGATCTCTCAACCGCCATATTATATTTTCAAATGATACCTGTCAAACACATAAGCTAATTATAATATACTTCAGAAATGAAAGCGCGCCTCCACCGATTACATTTAGAACGTGTTGACGTAAGATGTCCATGGGACATGGGATCAACTCCTACTACTTGCGTAGGACAGAACTATATATTGGCAGATTAATATTTCTGTTAAAATAAAAACTTGAAATTATCAGAATTATCTGATAATAGAAAAGCACTCAAGTATAAACAATTCTTCCAGATATCATTTCAAGTTCAATTTGTGCCAATAATTTAAATATCTTTTGCATCATCTATTAAATAAATCAAGATCAGAATGACTTTAGGACCGACGAGAGTCATTCATAAAAAAATAAAGGTGAAAATAGCGCTTATTATAAGCTTATCATATTTAATCTGTCAAATTGGTTTCGTGGTTAAACAGCTGTGTATATGAGAAATTGACTAACCCAACTTCCAAACGGTATTACATGCTTTCATTTCAACTTTTAACCTCAGCGGAGTTGAGGAGAATTTTCGTGTTCAGTTGTATGAATGTGTGTTTCTTTTTTTTTTAATTCCCTTTTTTCGCGTTTACATTTTCTTTTACGTTATGGTGTATATACACAAAAGTTTGCGTTTAAGTTCCTTCAGTTTTCCACCACGCCCCACACCCATTCCTAACCAGAAAAACTTTTTAAAGTGGAATTAATTTTTGTCGTGCGCTAGATTTACGAGTTGCAATAGGTAACTTAGAGAGAACTTACAATAAAATTGAAATTTATTACATTGTGGGAGTAGAAATTCTTTGCGCAAACAACTAGCGAAGAAAATCGTAGGTTACGGTGTTTCTTTTTGTTTTAAGGTAACATGATTTTTTCTGCTCCAATAAATTAAATTATAACCATGAAACAAAGTATGAAATATTTTTAAATTATTTAGAAATCTTCTATGACACATCTGATACTTAGATGAAACACGAAATTTTATTTTCGATTTATTGATAAATGGTTTATATGTTTGGCAACTCTATAAAAAGAAAACAGCATCGTCAAACTTATTCAACTGAACATATATACAATTTTACACGTTACTGCGCTGTCACGACCACAAAAACTGCGTTGTGTAGTCGTTCTATGACATTGCATTGACAGCGGGACACCAATGTCCCTGCGTGGACACCAAATCTATATGACGACCTCCCGTAATCTAATTAATATGGTAACAGAACTCATAAACGCGATGCTGATAATGGGGAGCGTAGCGACTGTAAAAAAGGGCGCAAATTGTGCGACCACACTTCTTAACAGATGTTGTTGTTGTTCATCCGGACCTCAGAGAGTCTCTGAGTGCTTAGGTAGCTGTAGTTGGCAAGTACACCAGGTGTACTAGATCTTGCGGATATCTGCAATAAACTTATCCAGTAGCGAGTGAAACACCATTAAAGTTTTAACAAAACCGTATATTATTCTTTAGACAAATCAGACAAAGAAAGATATTAATGCGCAATAAAAATGTGAATAATAATCAAATGAATAAATGTCCAATTAATAATTAATTAAAACGGCGCATAGTACATAAGCAGGGTAATAATAATAATAATTATAAAAAAATAAAAGCACTCAAAGTAATGGCGGTGCATGTAAAGCAAAATATAAATATAGAAAAAAATAAACAAAAGCAAAATATATGCGGTGATCAAAATACAAAATAAAATATAGCGAAAATAAGGAAATCGATTACTCGCAATTAATAATTAATTCGCAAACGCGGGATGGGAAAATTGGAACATTTTGATGCTGGCGGTGGGTACAGAATGGGTTTAGGAAATCACTAATATTACGTAACACCCCGGAATCCGTTGATGTTACGGTTCTCAGCGGGTAGTATTAGCATGGACCAGAGCTGCTAATACTACATGCAGCGCCCCGACGAACGTTGACGTTGGAGTGTCCAACACCGGTACAAGCCAAACCAAACACTCTAGTAAAAGGATAGAAGGAAATTTGCTGACACCCCGAAAGACGTTTGTCTTGTCGGGTGGCTATCTGTATCGTAAACCAAAGCTGAGCACATAAACAACGTCCCGGGGACCGATGACGTGGCCCGACCGCAACACTGATATAAACCACAACTATACACTCCAGTTAGAAGGGGAAGGAACTTTCTCAACACCCCTTGGTGTTGACAACGTTCGTTGGTGTTGACAGCTAACTAATTCTGGCATATAAAAGTGGACACTTATTCAACGCCTCGGAATCCGTCGATAAGCCACAACTGACAATCTAATAGGTGGTGTGTGAAGGAATCGCGATGTAACGCCTCGAAGCCCGTCCACTTTACTTGTGCATAGGAAACAGATACCGGAAAAGAATGAAGCTATTCAAAAATAAAATAAAGAAAAAAATGCAAAATACTAAACGATATATGCTATACAATGTCTCTTACCAAACTTACGTTTTAACTCGCTGCTTTGCTTCACCGGTCTGCTGTTGGCTGCTGCCGGATATATTTAAAAAATTTGTATTTCTTCGAAAGTAATTCGGAAAGAAGAAGTAGACTATGTAAGTCTCACTATTTATACCCAAATATTCACCAGTCTAATCAGACCCTGTGTATGAAGCCATCATACATCATATTTTAGACCGGCTAGCGCACCAATCATTCACGCGAGACACAGCGTCCATATCATATCCACACTCACGCACATAGCCAAACGGCGAACAGTGACCGCAGCCAAGCAGGATAGCGACAACGCGCGATAAAATTATTTACATCGTTTCTATATTACGAACTTAATTATATAGCTTACTCATATGTTTACGTTTTGGCTATTACGTTTTGGCTAATTATTTGTTGATTTAATTATTTACATAACAAAGGCACTTTGTTACAGCGCAAGAAAAGCGTAGAAAAAGATCTAAGAAATTAATATTTCTTTCGTTTCTCTTCTTTCAGAGCAGCTAATTATTATTTCTTATAAGAGAAAAGTTTCCCGCTTGGTTTAGTTCTTGATATAAATGTGTGTTTAACTTTTTTCGCATAAAAAGTTGTTTATTGCGATCAACTGCTAAATATTTGCAAAATTACCTTTAACGTTTGTTTACTTTATAATACGAAACAGTTAATAACAAACGAACAACATTCTGACTCGAACGATTAACAGAGCGCTTGCTTTAGTCAAATTGTTTAGACCAACATTTTCCTAACTTCGTTTTTTTTTCAG
Organism: Adranes taylori; assembly: GCA_009867245.2. Classification (NCBI taxonomy): domain Eukaryota; kingdom Metazoa; phylum Arthropoda; class Insecta; order Coleoptera; family Staphylinidae; genus Adranes; species Adranes taylori. The sequence continues at coordinate 4,881 of WYDF02080222.1, read as the reverse complement.
GATTATTTTTCTGGAGATTTTTTAATACAAATTAAATTAACAATTATAAATGAATTAGATCTAGTCTCTTTGATTTGTTTCCTGGCAATACATTTAAGAAGTACATTGTGCGACAAATATGTTTTAACACTGCATCCATGGCCAAATGTGCCTCGTTTAAATTTGACATCAAGCCTATCACTTGTTAAAAGTTAAATTTATTACGTTGTGAAATAACATAATTGTATTATTGATTCAAAAGTTCTATTCCCGCTAATGTTGAAATTCTCTTTATGGAACTACTTTTGTAAAAGCGCACTGAAGAAACATTTCGATTAATGCAATTTGATTATGATGAATTATGACGATCAACGTTTAAGGTGATCAAATATTTTTCAGGAGAGTAAACGCCTTTTTCAAAAGAATAATTTGAAGATATTGTACGAGAGGGCAGACCAATTCCACCCCAAATTCCAGAGATGATAGAATAAGTATATATGTTTTACTTATAAAACAATCACTGTTCTTCACGTTAAATAATAGAAAAGGGAAACAGCTATTATTCATGAGGATTAGATTTTTTTTATTTTCAAAAGGACAACTATTCAAAGCTAGATAAGCTCAAATAACTCACGTCTATCTCGCTCTCGACAACTCCGCTCGACGAACAGCAACGATGATGATGATGACGACGACGACGATGACGACGATTTTCCCGCTTTGTGACAAAATCTAACCTGACCTCTGAATCTGACCTCTGATCCTGACCTGATCCTGACCTCTGATTCTGACCTCTGATCCTGACCTCTGATCCTGACCTGATCCTGACCTCTGATTCTGACTTTTGATCCTGACCTCTGATTCTGACCTCTGATCCTAACCTATGATCCTGACCTCTGATCCTGACCTCTGATCCTGATCTCTGATCCTGACCATTGATCATGGCGGGTTGGCGTGTGCTTTAGAATCGGCTATTCCCTACTACTCACCACGGATGAACAAATATCAATTAATGTTCAGCAACTATGGTACTCTCAATATGACCCCGAAACCAAGCCTGAATGGAAATCCAACGTGAGCCAAAGTGTTGAATGGAAGTCCAAAAAGCGAAAACAAGTACGCAAAAAAGCCTGCTTAAGTCATTCTTTTGATTTTGGACATGGTGAGCAGTTTCAGCGCTTTTTTAATCAGCTTAGTTTTGTGCCTTTGTTAATCAGATTAGGAACACAAATAAAATGTTTCATCCGAATATTGATGCAAATTCTGATTGAATAAAATATGTTGCCTCTGTAGTCCTCTAATCGCAACATTTATAGAGTATCTGGTCAAAGTGCATATACCAATGCATCAAATCATATGTTGGTGCATTGGGAAGATTTATAGGCTTTTTCTGCCTAATGCATAGCTATATGTAGCTTCAAAGAGACTTTCAAACTTGCAATTTAAACATTTATATAGTCCTTCCCTCAAATGTTTCCGAATATGTTGGATTAAATAATATTAATTATAGACCTAATAATCACATTTACTTGTCTTTTCGATGGAATTCATTGCCATATGTTTCTCTAGAGAAACTTTCTTACAAGCTTACACTCATAATGTGGACTCAAACCCAAATGTTTTGCTTCATGTATCATTAATTTGATGTTATATAATCGGAGTCTACACATATGTGAGTTCTTAAATAAAATTTTCCTGCAAAGACAAAATCGCAACATGAACATTTACAGAATTTCTTGCTCGGTTACGTAATCATACACCGATGCACAAAAAATGAATTAGGTGCGTTTAATCACAATCTGTATGTGCGAGGTTTATGTTACCCGAGTATTTACAAAAATGAGCTCTTAAATACAACTTTTACAGAATTTCTTGTTCGAATACTTGATCATATTTTGATTCAAAGAAAAATTAGGTGTGTATAATCGCAGTTTGTAAAGGTGTGAGGTTTTTTGCACGAGTATTTAGGCAAATGAGCTTAAAAATATAATTTTCTTGCGTGACAAAATCGCAATACGAACATTTATTGAATTTCCCGTCCGAATACTTAATCATATGTTAATTGAAAAAAATAAAATTAAGTGCGTGTAATTGCAGTTTGTTCATGTGTGTTTCTTGTTCGAGTATTTACGCAAATGAACTCTCACTTAAAATTTTCTTGCAGTGAGAAAATTACAACATGAACATTTATAGGATTTATAGGATCATGCCTATGTGCTTAATTATTTATATTGATTCAAAAAAGAAATGCGATGTGCGTATGATCACAGTCTGTACACATGTGCGGTTTCTTGCCCGAATAATTGCGCACATGACCTTTTAAATTAAATTCTTTGCAGTGAAAAAATTCGCAACATGAACATTTATAGGACTTCTTGTCCGACCACTTAATTACATATTGATTAAAAAAATTAGGTGTTTGTCATCGCAACATAAACATTTACAGAATTTCTTGCGCGAGAACTTAATCATGTATTGTTTCAAAATCAGATACGAGGAAAAATCGCAACATGAACATTATAGGATTTCTTCTCCGAACATTTAATTACATATTGACTGAAAAAAATTAGTCGCATTTTGCACCCATGTCAGGTTTCTTGCCCGAGTATTTACGAAAATTAGCTCTTAAATAAAACTTTCTGGCAGTGCCAAATTGCAGTATGAACACTTACGTGATTTCTTGCCTGAATATTTAATCATATATTGATTTAAAAAAAAGTACGTCCGTATAATCGCAGTTTGTACATGTGTGAGGTTCCTCTGTCGAGTATTAACGCAAATGAACTCTTCTTGTAGTGACAAAATTGCAACCTGAACGTATACAGAATTTCTTGTCGGATTATTTAACTATATATTGTAAAAAATTTGTTGCGTGTAAATGCAATTTTTATATGTGTGGGATTCCTTGCTCGAGTATTAAGCAAATGAGCACTTTGATCAAATTTTCTTGCAGTCGCAAAATTGCAACATAAACATTTATACGTGGGTATGATCGCAGTCTGTACATGTGTGAGGTTGCTTGCCCGAATAATTACGCACATGACCGCTTAAATTAAATTTTCTTGCAGTGAAAAGCAACGTGAACATTTATAGGATTTCTTGTTCGACCACTTAATTACCTATTGATTAAAAAAAATATAGGTGTTTATAATCGCAACATGAACATTTACAGCATTTCTTGCCCGAGAACTTAATCATGTATTGTTTCAAAAACACAAGGTAAATTCCATGGAAAAATCGCAACATGAACATTATAGGATTTCTTGTCCGAACATTTAATTACATATGACTTAAAAAAATTAGGTGAATAGTTACAGAATATCTTGCCCGAAAACTTAATCATGTATTGTGTCAAAAATAAAAAATTAGATACTTGTAATCGTAGTGTTGTATGCGTGTGCTTTCTCCCCCGAGTTTTACGCAAATCAGCTCTTACATAAAAATATCTAGCAATAACAAAATCACAACAGGAACATGTACATTATTTATTGCCCTACTACATAATCATATATTGATTCACAAAAAAATTATGAGCTCCTAGTTTCAGTTTGTACATGTGTGAGGTTTCTTGCGTATTTACTCAAATGGGCAAATGTTAAATAAAATGTGAAATCTTGAAATGGCAAAATCGCAGTATGAACACTTATGGGACTTATTGCCTGAATGCTTAATCATATATTGATTTGGGAAAAAAATTAAGTGCGCACATTCGCATTTCAATTTGGGTGAAGTTTTTCGCCTGGGTATTAAAGCTTAATTAAACTTTTCTTGCGCTAACAAAATCGCAACATGGACATATACAGAATTTCTTTTCCGAATACTTGATAATATATTGATTAAAACATATTTGGTGCGTGCAGTTGCATGTGTGAGGTTTTTTGTCCGATGAATTACGCAAATGTGCTGCTAAATAAAATTTCTTTGCAGTGGCTAAATTGCAACATAAACACGTATAGGAAGACTTGCCTAAATGCTCAATCATTTATATTGATTCAAAAGAAGAAATTACGTGCGTATAATCGAACTCTGTAGAAAGGACACACCTCCTTTCTTGCCCGAGTATTTACGCACATGACCTCTTAAATAAAATTTTCTTGTAGTGGGTAAATCGCAACATGAACATTTATAGGATTTCTTGTCCAAATACATGCCTAATTACAATTTAATTAAAAAAAATTGGTGCTTGTAATCGCAACATGAACACTGAATTTATTGCCCGAAGATTTAATCATATATGGATTTAAAAAAGAATTGCGTGCCTTATAGTTGCAGTTCGTGCATATGTAGGGTTTCTTCCAAAAGTATTTATGCAAATGAGCTCAGAAATAAAATTTTCTTGGACTAGCTAAACAAATGCTAATACAAACATTTGCAGGATTTCTTGCTCGAATACTTAATCATTTATAAATTAAAAAAAAAAATTACGTAAGGTTCTATAATCGCAGTGTAAACATTTATAGGACCCCTCGCTCAATAATTTGATTAATGATCTCCATTATAATGTTCCACAATATAAGAGAATATACTTTTAGGACAGTTTTTACTTCAATAAAAATGTATAAACGACCTCCTAGAATTTCGAACACTAATATCATAAGAGCAAAACATATTCGAAAAATACATTTCTTAAAGCCGTAATTACATCTAGAACGATTGTCCTTACTATCGTCTGTTCAGGATATTAATTCCCTTAGCACGAAGAGCCCTTAAAGTAGATTCACTTGCCTTGTTAGAGATAAGGATACTATATTATTTGAGATGCCTTTACACTATTCCCTGAAAGATATATCTATAAGATTAATGGTATTTTAAGATAAAGAAATATCATATATTTTATTTGTATGGATAAATACTTCTAGGATTTTGTTAGAGTTATATATATATATATATATATATTTATAT
>WYDF02080211.1:0-11171 GCA_009867245.2 Adranes taylori | reverse complement strand
ATAAAAAATATAATAAAACTTTAACATATAATATATAAAGATGAAATAAAAATGTACTACTCCACACTACTCGAACCGCTGTTTATTTATATTTTGTCTTGTTTTGTTAATGTTTCCTTGTTATATCAATAAATTATTTTAGTGGTTCGGGTTGAGGAGATTATTAAACTGAAACATGGTAAATGTTACAAATTTACGCCACTCAATTTGTCGTCGGCATATAATAATGATGCCGGATATGTACTAGTAATGGAAAACTCTGATAGAGCATCTAATGAATATAAATTATTTAATAAACAATACTTTTCCAATACAAGTCGTCTCCAACAATTTACTGATTATTCAGCTTTTCAGATTTACATACATGAAGCCATCGATTCTATAAATGGTAAGTAATGGTAAATCAATAAACAACTTCCAGCTGCAATTTATTACAATGAAGATTTCTTCTATTTGTTGAGTTAGAGATTTTGATAGAAGGTGAGGCAGGTTAGCAAACTTTGATCTACATGGAGGGGTTGATGGACACTTGGTGGATGACTAATGGGTTACAATAATAACAGGAACAGAGGAAATAACAGGAGAGTAGGAAGGTGCACATAGGAACTGTTTATAACGTAGAGACTGAGTGTTCCGCTATCAGAGGTCACGAAGAGCTAACCTATAGCCTACCATAGGGGTTAAAAGTTATTCACGGACAATAAGTAATTCGATTTGGAATAACTAATTGTCCGGAGACTTTCTGTACCGCTAACTGATCTGTACCGCTATACCGCACAAAATCTGTACCGCTATCTGTTCACTCGTAATCCAATTTCATAGCAGTATCTAAAGGTGCAATGAGAGTTAGATGTATAAAGCACTTTTTTTTAAATTAATCTATTAATGATGCTCCCATTTTGTGAGGAAAGGCGAAAAACGTAACGGCTTACTGAAAACTCTAACAGCTTTGATATGGAAAATTCCTAGAATCTTTGAAATGAAATTCATATAATTTGCGGTTGGAAGAACCATTGAAGTCACATAATTTTTCTTCCAGTTCTCGGTGGTCTTCCAAGAACAAATAAAAAGCCTCTATTTCAAAATCGCAAACGAAAATATAAAAAAATTGCATGTAGAAAAAGAACACATAGACAACTAAATGTGTACGAACTCATAAATTCTTTCGAAGAAACAGACGATGCTTGACATTAATGGCTTTTTTTTATAAATACTTATTGTGCTTCCCTTTTCTTCTTCTTCCAATTTTTTCGTTCTCTTTTTATAAGCGGGATAGTAGTCGCGGGATGGCGGGATAGTTTTCAACGAAGTAAATTTATTTGGCGGTTTATATTAATGATTTGTTTATTGACAATTTAATTAATTTATATTGAATCAATCAAGTAACCGTAATCAAGTAACAAGTAACGTTCTATCCCAATCAAATTTTTGCCACAGAAACATTTTGAAAGTTAAAATGAAATGGAATAACTTTGAATGTAACTGATTGAACTTTATAACGAATCTTTGAAATTTAATTATTATTTGATATTTTAGATAATAATATTCAGGGTGATTGCTTCATGGAACATTTGGGAATAGATGTTGGTGAAGATCTCATTTATTCCATAAAAATTCATGAATACAACTTGTTACCAACTAAAGAAAATGGATGTAGAAATGACATTTCTTATAGTGAGTCAACGGTATGATACAAAACTTAAGAACATTTTTTTTTTGGTATTAATATTTCAAGTTCTTACTAAACTTGTGATCTAAATTTGTGAATTTGTGAATGTGATTTCAAAACTGCACACACAGAAAATCTTCTAAATCACAAACAATATTATAATGAAGAGAAACCTTTCGAGTGTACGGAATGCGACTTCAAATCCGGAATAAAAGGATATCTTCTAAAACACAGACGAACTCATTCAGACGAGAAGCATTTCGAGTCTACGGAATGTTGTTACAAACTTCAGTAAAGGGATATTTTCTAATACACAAACGAACTCATTCAGAAGAGAAGACTCGAGTGTGCGGAATGTGGTTTCAGAACATCACCAAAAGGAAACCTTTTAAAAGACATACGAACCCATATAAGAGAAAAGTCCTTTCACTGTATGGAATCTGCTTTCAAAACTCCAGCAGAAGGAAATCTTTTAAAACACAAATGCACTCATTCAGAAGAGAAGCCTTTCGAGTGTACGGAATGTGACTTCAAATCTGTAGTAAAAGGATATCTTCTAAAACACAAACATCCTCATTCAGAAGAGAAATCTTTCGAGTTTACGAAATGTGGTTACAAAACTGCAGTAGAAAGAAATCTTCTTAGGTATAGACAATCGAACTCAATGAGAAGAGAGTACGGAATGTGACTTCAAAACTGCACACAAAGTAAGTCTTCTAAATCACCTACAAAACCATACCGGAGTGAAGATTTTGGAGTGTACGGATTGTGATTTTGAAACTACATTCAAAGGAAGTCTTCTAAATCAGCGTTTCTCAACCTTTTTTGGTCGGCGAACCAGTAAAAGTTGTGAAAAAATCTCACGGATCGGTGGTTTTCTTAACAAACAAAAAAATTAATTGTTGAATAAGAATTCCTTTTAACGCGAACAAGTAAAAATTCTTCGCGGAAGGGTCAAATATCTCCGAGGTCGATCGACGGTTAAGAATAGCTGCTCTAGAGGTTTATATAATCGGATAAAAGAGAGTGTATAATGGAACACAGATACTAGCTCTCTCTCTTCTCGAGTTTTCTTTTAATATCCATAACGCGACACATATCTTGTTTAGTTTCTTACAGACTTCATCAATTTGTAGAGTAAAATGTATGTAGACACAAACGTCAGCAGTGAGCGGTCATTTGGAATGAATTATATTGCTGGGGAATTGCATACCCATATCCATGCCATGTTTATGAAATACAGACATGCAATCATATTTTATTGATTGGAAGTTCCACTGCTGAAAGCAAGTTTCACATTGTCGTTATTTTTGAAGTTTCCACTAACGGTAATAGCACTGTCACCTGTAAATTAAATAAATTTGCTGCCATTGATATATCTTTCCTAATCATTCCCAATCACGAGAAATATTAATACACACAACCATGCTTAACTGCAATATTTATTGAAATTGCTCGGAATGCGTGTTTTTTATGCACACATTTACATTGATCTATTCGTTGAAAATAATCCGGACCAGTTTCGTATATGTCCACGAAATCCTAGAACTGGACACGTTGAAAATAATCTGGATCAGTTTCGTGCTTACTATATGTGCTTTTTTTAAATAAATATAACGTTGAAATCACAAAATTATTAAATGACAGTTTCTAATATACTTGAAATTAAATTTTAGTGTAAGGAAGATTGCCTAATAAAAACTGTAACAGATGAAGTTGGCTGTTCTGCGCCGTGGTTAGAAAACAAAGCCCTACCAAGGTGTTCATCTTATAAAACTGTACAGAATTTAATTGTACGATATAACAACTACAGGTGAGCAATCACGTTTGGCTTAAAAATTATGTATGATGCCAAAGAGTACTATAGTTTCATAATTTAACATTCAATTAGCTCAATAGTTGCATTCAATTATTTGCCGCAAAGACGTAAAACATTCTCTAACAAATGTATGAAGACTTCGATGGAGGGGACCGACCACACAAGAAAATGGCGGCAATGTTTAAAAACTACTTACCTTGTTATATGTATGTTACCTTTTATATATAACTAAAACTTTTGATCCACACTGTATAATGTGTGAACAATGTACGAAAATATAAGTTAGTTGTAATGCATAATGCAGAAAACGTTAGGTCCCCAAAATATGCGAGTAAAGAAAACCGAAGATTAATTTACATAAGATTTGAATAGATGTACTGCGAACAATGTGAGACAAAATAATTAGTCTGGGAGGTCCCCAGACTAGTTTACATAAATTTTGAAATGCGATGTTCATTTACAATCAGTATGTCAAGGTTCGTGAACATTTAAAACAATTGGACTCAGAATCCTCTCCAACTTCGGTGGATGGAGCTGGTGAGAGAGACTCTACTACTGTAGGAGAATTGGAGATAGTGTTGACTGGGGTGTGTGGGACGTACTTTATTAAATATTTTATTACACATCAATATAAATAGCGTTATTTCATTTTCTTTCGTCTAGACATCTGGACATTGCTCATAATATGCGTCCGTCATTTATTCTTAGTGCTTCTATATGTTCTCGCATATTCAACGTTATACAATGGGAATCAAAAGTTTTAGTTATATATAAATTCCATAAATTATTTTTATTCACCATCCGGTATATTCGCAATATTCTGTACAACTAGCCCCTGTACTCACCTGCTTTTCAGCAAATTATCTGCTCAAATACAAATAACTTCATATAAAGGCAATTGGCTGTAGGCTGTAGGCTGTCTACAAGGTGTTTCATAATTATTTTATTTCCAATTGACAGTCAGAAAGAAATTATGAATAAAATTTGTCGTTGTCCAATGTCATGCAACATTTCCATTTATCAACCAGCGATACAAAAACGTGCAGTAATACCTTCACCCAATAGTGTAATTACAATTCATATGTCAAGTAATTTAGTTACAGTGATGGACGAAATTTTGGGTTATGATTGGAATTTATTTTTAGCCGATCTCGGTGGTTCGTTGGGTTTCTTTTTAGGTATTTCCGTTTTGGGAATTGTTGGAATATTAGAACAATTTTTTAAGGTATTTTGCATAACTAACAATTGTGCAAAGCTTAACTAATTTCAATATGTTTCAGTTATGCTGTTGCAGTAAAGATAAAATAAAAAATTCAGCATTTCATTTGGAATATGCAAAAGACAGTACACTTGAGCATACTGATATAAATTGGAGGAATGTTTTAAATGATATCAAGACACATACATCTAAAGACAATGGACGCTATTAAACCTTTTATGAACGAATTTAAGTTATTTCTATATGAATATACATCTATGTTCGAATTGGCAGCCTTGATACATTACATAAGGCTGAACAATAAGTTACTTCAATTTGATTAAATGCTACTTGCCTAACAATTTAATTTTAGAAGCAGGAGTAAAAAACTTCAATTACAAATACAATTAAACGTTGTGTCTACTTCAGTTGTGGCTCACTGTGAGGTATTTCTATTTGATAACCGCAGTTAAATACAAATTGTTAAAAGAACATTAGTTAGTTTGATTTAGCTCTAAATTTCTGAATCGTTGAATTAATCCTGATTTGAAAAATATTAAGTTACAGATTTGTGTTGTAATTTGAACGTGACCTATAGTAAGCTATTTATTTTCATATGATTTCTAACTTGTACTTTTGCGATCGTTGCCATACAAAACAATTAACGTATCGAAACTAATTTTTACTATACATAATTCTTACTAAATAAAACATATTAAACCTTAGGTATACGAGGACTCTTTAGGAAGAATATTTTATATATGCATATAGTCACTGTTCAATTTGATTGAACAGCCTTTTAATTCTTCGACGTTGAAGTTTATTATAAAAGAAAAGGTTTTGTTTAGTTTATTTTTATATGCACGTCACTGCTTTTCCAAACTAGTTTTTTAGGCTTTAATTGTTTTTTGCTTTAAGAATACGATCAGTTTAAAATAAAAAGTAATCGTATGCTGCAATGTCAACTTTAATGTTAAGGAACATATTGCTTCTGCATAAGACTGAATTTTCTGTTTGTCGAATTTATCAAATTTTACTTACCAACATTATATACTTACTAATATGGCTGTCTCTGAAGTTTCTACAAATCACCACCAGATGGCGAAAATAGACTAAAATCAATTGGAACAGTAAGTATGAATGTTCTGTAAATCTAGTATGTAGCTTCGTATAGACCTAAAATATCCGATGAGCCAATTAAATTAAAATATATGTTGAAAACGCAATGTGAGGCATCAATTAAGCAAGCAACTTACTCTATTGCTTCGTGAAAAGTAGTATACTTTTCTAGCATTTGATATTTGTTACAACAAGAGCACTTCAACAACAGGAGCACTTCATTTAAACTTACTTGTAATTGTTCTTTGTTCGATTATGAGACTCTACTCATTACTACGCATTTCCCTTGTGGAAACTTTGAAAATACTAATTTTGAACTGAAGCATCGTGGTCTAAACTGAAGACTTTTATCTTCAACTAACATTCACCAGCCTTACCAGTCTAAGAAAATTTGTCCACATGTTTACATGAAAATTGGAATTTAATCCCGGCTGCCGGGATATCTCTTTCCTACTCCTAGGTTTTTTTTTAGGACGAGTTTGTACGCAAGTCCCCAAGGGTCGTCATTAAGTTTGTCGCAGATCTTCCAAATGTTTTCTTTACTTCTTGTAATTAGAGTCTCGTATTGCTTCGTGGATTCAGTATAGGCCCGCTATAAGTTTGCAGTGCCGTCATTGTTTCCTTTACGTCGAGCCCTTGTTAATTTCCTACGTGCTGTAATGCACTTCTACGTTAAACTAAATTTTAATTACCAACTGTCTTGATTCCAAAGCAAGCTCAGAATGATTTAGACATATTTAAATTTGCAGACGAAATGGCTAATGCCTACTACGCATCTAGTGACCATTATACATAACACGTATTATACAATTAGTACATATAACAACATGGGTTTTATAAGCGAAAAAGTTTTATATGATCCGAAATAAAACCAAAAAACATATCGGTTCGGTTCCGGTTTTTGTTCCGGCATAATTAACGGTTTTCGGTTAGGTTCGGGTCCCTGGTTTCTACAATTGGTTCGGAAATGATCAAAGCGGAGACATCCTGTGCATTCTGTAACTGCAGGAACATGAACGAAAGTCTAGTAGATTCTTTTATATATGTATACCTGTATCCTGAGGGATAAACGTACCCATCAAGGTTACAATAATATTTTTGGACGCGACGCTTTGAACCACCCCGTCATTATTGTTATTCCGACGTTATTTTAACATAGAGTGACCTGGATATTAATATTGTAATTAAGGAATTCAATATTTTTTTGAATATATTCCGCTGTGAGATTGGATATACATCCTTAACTAATATTTTACACGATGATAAGTGTTGCAAAATTTTAAGAGTTAAATTTTATAAGATCATTTGCATGTATATAGTTAATAAACTCACTATTCCAGCTACTTTTTCACTAACTCTTTCCTACTTTTCTACTTTTTTCTAATTTCTACTTTTTTTTCTACTTTTCACTGCTACTTTTTCACTAACGTTTTCACTCTTTCCAATGAGTTCACTATGTGCCCTTCTTTTTATTCTCATAAAAGACAAAAATTTCAAATGGGGCCTTATTTTGCTGGTTAGTTATTGCAGAAGCCCGGGTAAGCGTTACGTATATTCGATTCCAGTTGTAGGCGATGGTCATAAATCAGCTCACCCTCATTGTTATCAACAGTTTGACATTCCCCTAATTTTACTTGTACAACCAAAGGGACTGTTCATCCGATGTAATTAATACATCTGTGATTAACGGGGGTAGATTCCTTGATAATATAATTTTATCTTACAAGGAGAAATAGAACACAATAGGATTAACACTAATATTATGATTTAAAATGTACAAATAAGTATTTAAAATTGCACTTTAATAAAATATAAATACGGGTGGAACGATATCATTCTTAATATTTAATTGGCACAAAAACATACTCCGCCAAAACACTTTTTTTGCCCACAGTTAACTTACTTCGGCAATCAACCTAAAATTCTTTATTTTCATATATTTAATATATGTGCTGTGTACATATATGGTACATAAAAGATCAAATTTTATATTATTTGGTGACGTATATATATAGCGGAATTACTGGACCTGTTATGGCGTAAATTTGCCAATACAATAATTTTCAAACCGAACCTATTCCAAAATACCAGTTCCAATACGTACTAACTTCATCTACATCCAATGCTTCTCTAAACAATTCTTACAATTGTCTATGGTTGTTTCGGTGGTTGCATATCTTGTTATTATTTAAGTAAAGCAGTTAGTAAACATTAATTAATAATAATAGTTTCAAATTAACTATTATTTGAGAAATATAATTTATATCAAGTTTCAATAATAAATAAACACATTGTAAGTTTAGAATGAAAATTAATGATAAAACACTTTGCGCATTTGCTGTTTCACCTACACCTATTGATAAGGAAGGTTATCTAAATAAGAAAAGTAACACAAGTAAGGCATTTCATAAACGCTATTTTCTTCTGAAAGGCAATCTCTTATTTTATTTTGATAAAAAGGGTGATAAAGAACCAATTGGTGTTATCGTTTTAGAAGGCTGCACAATAGGTAATTTGATATACATCTACCTTATTTTATGACATACACCTACTTGGGATTTAAACATTTTAGATCTTGCTGAAGAAGATCTTCCTTATTGCTTCACAATTGTATTTCATTTAAGTGATCGTAATTATATATTGGGCGCAGAATCTCATCAGCTTATGGAAGAATGGATGAAAATCTTAGCATGTTCCGGTTTTGATTATATGAAATTAATGGTCGTTGAATTGCAAGCACAACTTGATGAGATGGATGTGGAATATGGGATAGGTTAGTAAATAAATTATTTTAGCTACTTGATTAGATTATTATTTTTATTAATAATCATATCGAGTATGCGTCAATTTATCATTATTATTTGACTATTTCGTTAGATGCATTAAATGAATCCGGCGATTTTGCACCTGTACCTCCACCTAGAGGTCAACGTGGTGCTAACAGACAAAGACAAAATCCATTTCATAATACGAATCATGGGTTTCACAATGCAAATGATTCCGGAGCAAGTAAGTTTCTTATCTTTGAAGTAGATATAAGATGGTTTGAAACAGTATTTGAAAAATGTAGAATTCTGAGGTACTTTTGCTCTTCAGGGGGGTGGGAGACAAAGGGGGATTAAATAGACAAAAAAGACATATTTCATTTGACTCAGCTATGAATATTGTGCGCAAAATGAAATAAAAGCATTTTGTTTCCGGTTTATTTATGTGTCACTTTGAAACACCAGTTTTTGTTACAAAAAAAATCCTTTAGTTTTTCTTTTAGTAATTAATTTTAATGATATGGAAATATTGGATAATTCTATCATTCTGTTGAATTAATTTATATCAACACATTAAAAAGAATGGTGTTTAGCGCATAAGAATAGCAAATAAATAATACACCAAGATTTTAGTGTTCGATTTTATTTATAAAATTTACTACTCAACATAGCTGCTACTTAAAATATTCATTACAAAAAGTGCAACAGGAAGTTTTTAGACAATAGTATTACTACAATAATTCAAAATAATTTGCCTAAAATTTTCGAATGTAATTACCATTAACCAGCTGGAGCAAATCTTTTTTCCTGTTTTCGGATATTCCTGGCTTATTAGAGAATGCTTTCTTTAATTGAACAGGCATTGGGTTGCTTAAGCAACGTTAAGACTTTAACTACATTGTTGGTTATTTTTTTAACAAATTAAATCTACTGAGCATGCCAGTCTTTAAAATCGAAAGATAATTAGGAAAGAGGGCCTGTTTTCTTTGCGGCTCTAATAGCAGTAATAAATGACTCAGGGGTGTACATTGACGAAATTACCCTTCAGGGCGCGCTAGTTTATTGTAACGTTAGCGCGCGCGTGTTTGGTAGATTTTACCTACCAATATTCAGTTAAGTTTTCCCACATTTGTTTTATGTTCTTAATGGTAAGTACGTACTCGTACAACATACGAGTACCTACTTATTAGTTAATATACATATATCAATTAAGGTCAACAATATATCCCGTTTCTCTGAATGAACTTCACTGGTATTGAAGCCGTTTTATTCATAAGCTGGTATTATATATTTTGTGTTTCTTATTGGGTAATAACATTGATATATGTTCAGCCCTATTTGCACGTCAAATAATGTTTTATTAGAATAAAATAGATTTATTACCTGATAATACATAATGTTTACAGTCGTCAATGTGTAGTTAAAGCATATAAAGCAATAACATTACAATTAATACATTTACATTTAAAAACATAGACAGGTTTCATTTAAATATATTAATTATAACGACATAGAGACTAACAATTAAAACAATCTATCATAAGCCGCCTAATGAGACCGAGTAAAATCCTCATGGAGAAAATCATTGTACGAATGCAGACATCTATCTATCAGAAACTCCTTTATATTAAGTTTAAATTTCCCCCATTCATGTCCCTCAAGCTCGTCGGGAGGGCAGTAAAAAAAGTTTGAGCCCAATATCGTGTGGCGTTTTGTGTTTTATTTAGTCTACTATACTTTATGTTTAGGTTGTTCCTGGATCTTGTATTGTGCGTGTGTACTTCTCTATTTAGTAGTAATGCCTCTCTATCGTATTCGGTTTTTCCATAATTAAGGCATTCAAATACAAACAGCCCCGGTATGGTCATAATTCTTAGCATTCTAAAAAGCGACATCCAATCTTCCCTGTAATTAGCCCCAGCTACAATTCTCACCGCTTTCCTTTGGAGGCGGAATATTCGCTTGCATTGAGGTGAGTGTCCTCAGATAAGCAAACCCTAGCTCAATATACTATGGAAGCAACCATAATATGCAGTTCTTACAACCTCATTGATAAGCATTATTTATAAGCATACTAAGGTGATAAATTGCTTTGGACTGTCTACCAGCCAATTGATCCGCATGATGCTCCCATGGTAGATGAGAATCAAGATATATTCCTAGGATTTTTATTGTATCGTTTGTATTTGTGTTACTCAGTTCCCGTAAACTAAATATCATACCTTGCGTCTTACCGATATTTAGGGAAAGGTTGTTCACCCCAAATCACACTTGTACACTATTTCTAGCATAACATCTCCTTCGCATCAGCTAGCGATTTTCTAGCCTGAAATATGGTAGTGCCATCCGCAAAATAACACCCATTCAGGTCCAACGTCTGAAGAAAATGATCCAGGTCGTTAATATAAATGATAAATAAGGTAGGTCCAAGTACGGATCCTTGTGGTACTCCATGCCTCACTACTTTGGGCTTGGAAAAGCAACCGTTCCACTTTACAATCTGACGCAGATTACTGAGGTATGATTTCATAAGCAACACAAATTTCTCTGTTAATCTTAGGATTGCTTCTATTGTAGACCTTCCCTCTCTAAATCCAAATT
>WYDF02080200.1:0-11171 GCA_009867245.2 Adranes taylori | reverse complement strand
TTGTTCTATTATTAAAATTAACTTTAAACTAATTTTACTTAGCAATGAGAAAATAAAAACTAATATAGGTAAAGAGAGAGAAAGAAATAAAACTACTATATAAATTTAATATAGAATTGTACTCATCATTAATCATTGCTCCGGATTATTGGTGGCCTATTATTTTTATTTTTAATGACCTGTGTAGTTTTGATAATTTCTTTGTCTTTCGGCTCGTTCCAATCTACTATAATCTTATAATGGATAGTCTTATGAAAGAGACTTTCATAGTCTATTGAAAGAGCCCCGGCGTACTTCCGGCACATTTACTCTTCCAGTGTTTTCCCGCTGAGGGTACCTTACTTCAAGGTCGTGCAGAGTTAGTAGAAGTGCGGGGTTTTCTTTTTATTCTGGCGAACAATTTTTGTTTGTACTGTTTTCCTCTCTCACGTAGAGCTTTCCATCCTAACTTCTTGAGTATACTTGCTGAGCTGGAACTTCTTCTGTAACCGCCGAATACCCGCCTAGCTGCCTTTTTTAACTGCTTCGATTTTATCTACAAGGACGTTGAGGTGGATACCTTCCGCATATTCTAATTGGGGTCGTATTAATGTCGTGTAGATCTTTGCTATCAAATTCTTTGGGGATCTCTCTAGCGATCTGCCCACTATGAACAATTTCGATTCGGCTTTCTTAAGTATGTTTACCACAATTATACTCCCTTTTTATCTGTCCTTCGAATAGAATATTTAAGGAAGATGTTTTATTTGAATGTTATAAACAATTTCTTTCTACATGTGCACGATTCTATAATGCCGTTTATTAATACACTTACTAATAATTATGTTTTTCAGGTCCGCAGATGTGTTTATCGATCAATAAAACTCTCAAATCCGTAGTGGACAGTTGTTTTCATCAAAAATCGCATCTGTCTTATCAGTTTGTTTCCCATTGGTTAGCCACAAACTGTCCACGTTTGATAATGCCTCTCCATCGTTACATTGTGCACTGCTTGACAACATCACATCGCACTTTAGAAAATGATGGACCGAATTTAGCCGCAGGTAAGAATAAAATATTAATACTTATATTCTTTGATACAGAAAGTGATTCAGACATGTTATTCAAACGTGAAATCATTACAGTTTTGTAATTACTAAACAATTGCAGTTACATAGTAATGAATCGTTTGAGCAACCATGTGAGTTGGAACGTTATCTTGATATAAGATGATCATTCCTCGTGGACGTTGTTCACTAAGATTAGGTAAACAAACAGTATCTAGCCATTCAAAAATGTTTCTCTGTAGATTTTTTGGAAAAGGTGCCACAATAACAGGAGTATACTACGCTCATTTAATACCAAAGTTGCGTGAGAATTAGTAACGTCAGAATTTTTTTTTTTTTTTTTGAGAAAGTCGACATTGACAATTAGCAAAGACATCTGTTTTTATTAAATGTAAAGAAAAGTAAAAATTTACTAAAATAGTGATTTTAAAGTTTACAAATTGTCAAATACAAGAAATAATGCACTAGATCCTATCTTCACAAAAAACAGATCTTACAATTTGATATAAAATTCCTCTACACTGTAGCACACATGTGTCAGCAGCAACTCTTATGGAATCTTTAAATATATGAAATTGTTTTATATTTTTAATCCTATTAGGCACGTGATTATATATCTTACTTGCATTATACAATAGTCGTTTTGAAAGCTGAATTATTGTGCTTCGGAATTGGAAGATTTTCTCTAGTACGGTTTGGATAACAGTGGAGTTCATTAGATTCAAATAGATAATTGTGTTTAAAATATTTTCGAATATTTTGTTACTCTCGGGGTCCCAATTGCTACATAGTCCGTATAGCTCTTTTATGAAGAATCAAAATTCTGTTTGTTTTCTTGCTTAGACTTACCCCAATACACAATGACATATCTCAAAGTTGATTGGAAACATCCCAAAAATTAAGTTTTCAGTACCGGAAGATTACATTGTGATCGCATTTAGCTTGTTTAACTTTCCTGCCAAATAATCGATTTGGTCTTCCTATGATAAATTTTAGTCTAACATCATACCCAGAAATTTGTCTTATCTTCATTGATTAATAGTGTATTTTGCTGAATCAATATCTTAAATTGCAAATAAATTTGCTTTTGCTTTTACATTTTCTATTTTTCTGTCGTTGAAGACTATATTATTGTCATCAGTATAAGACACAAGTTTACTCTGTGAGGTATGTGACATCTAAATACTGTGAGATCAAAATCATTGGTATAGATAGTATACAATGTAGGCCCAAGTATTGATCCTTGTGAGACTCCAATATTCACGCTATGAGAAACCTCATGAGAAATGTCATTTCCAATCTTAACTCTTTGGGCACGACTGTCCAAAAAAGATATCCACTGATATGCATTTCCTGTTGTGCCATATGAGTGCATTTTGTTTAATAAAATTGCATAATTTACACAATCGAAAGCTTTGCGTAAGTCAACAAAAAGACCCATTGCAATTATCCTGTTTGACATCACATGTATAACATCACTAGGAAAACGCATGTACCGATGAAAGGTCGCATACGCATTGTAAGATTCATAATTATATCAGCTGGATTTGAATTGCTAGTCAATTACTAGTATACCATCCTCTTCTTTATTTTGTAGATTTAGCTCCGCGAGTTCATATAGTTTGCTCACTATTAAAAGAAAGTTTGCATGGAGAAAGAGCTTTAAATCAGGAGTGGAACCAGTAGAAAAAACTCTTATTGTTGTGTAATTTTTATGGCTTCATCAAAGTTTTGGGAAATGTGAATTCGGGATGCGGTTTCTTCTTTTTTGTTTTGTTTAAAAAACGGAGACCATGAAAATTGAATCGGACAGCTCTAGTGCTAACTCACACACACTAAGACGTTCCCATCAATTATTTAATACATCTATCTATAAATTTATACAACAATGCTTATTAGAAAACGAATTGAGTAGATAAATCTAAATGTTCTATGCAGTAATTTTTATCACCATACATCAAACGGAAATTATAATTTTAAAATCAATTAAATTTAAATTATCTATTATTTACGTCGTTATATAATAGTAATTTCTATAAATTTTATATACAATTATATAAATAATTATTT
Source organism: Adranes taylori (assembly GCA_009867245.2). Taxonomy (NCBI): domain Eukaryota; kingdom Metazoa; phylum Arthropoda; class Insecta; order Coleoptera; family Staphylinidae; genus Adranes; species Adranes taylori. The sequence continues at coordinate 8,055 of WYDF02080200.1, read as the reverse complement.
TTATGTACAGAAGATAATGATGGAAAACACGTGGAACAATCTGAAGGTATTCAATGCCTAGCATACTGTTTTCGTTGAGTTATTATTATTTTGTATTGTATTTACGCTCAAACAAATTTCAGTTATTTACGTTGTTATGTAATTTTTAATTTTTTTAATAAACACCTAGTTCTCAAGTTTATAATCACACATTCCTGATAAATAAATGTCAAGTTATCGTTATTATCTATGACAATTAGTAAACGATTCACATAGTTTAATGCATTTTTAACATTATTTTATTATCATTTAATATCAGACATTTTATTTTTATGCATATGTATTCTAATTGACTAAACAATCATGATATATGCGTAAATATTATTAATCTGTTAATTATATTTATCTGTAAATAACATTTGTTATAGATTTTGCATGTTTTATTATCATAAATCGTAAAAATAAATATATCATATGTACTACTGACATCATAAATGAAGTGTAAAAATTTTGGTATCTAATTTATTCTATCCATCTCATTTTATTACTATAATCTAAGAATATTTTGCGTTACTTATCAGTAGTTTCTAAAATCACCAAAAAAAAATCAATACATCTTAAAAAACGTTCATTTATGATCTTGTTATTCGTAGCTGGATTTATTATTGTTAATGAAATGAAATATTACTTCAATTTCTTTACACATATTACTTCTATTCAAGTTACACAGACATCGTCGAACGTTTATAAAAACCCTAACTCCGCAAAGATACACATCAAAAACTACGAAAACAATGACGAATACACTCTTGTTACTAGAAAAACAGATATATTAAGAAAAATAATATAATGGGCTCGGCAATTACAAGTTATGGCCGTTAAAAGCAAGCGGCACATTTATAAAAAGAGCCTGGTTGCATTTCAAAGGTGTCAAACTAGATCTGACAGCCGAGCAATTTCAAGAATTTTTAAACAAAAAATTTAACACAAATGACAATGTGAAAAATAATCTCCAGGCATGAAAATCCCACATTTGCATAGTTTAAGGTAGGAGCAGCATTCTCAAAGTTTTAGAAACTCCAAAACCCAGCCAACTGAAAACGGAAATAATGGTAAGTCGTTACCATTTTTTTATCAGAGACTGGGAAAAGCGCGGGAAAAAGAGGCACCAACAGTATAGATATGGAACAAAACCAGGTAACTCCTTTACAAGCCGTAACCAAACCAATTCCACATAAAACTTATGTAGACTAATATTGCCGCTTTCATCGCAAAATTCAATGAATTTATGGTTGTAGTAACGGCCTCTAAACCGTATTTAATTATGATATCCGAAACATGGCTAAACACTGACACTCCGGATGGTATCGTATGTCTCGCGAACTACACGCTTATTAGAGCAGATCGGAAAGACAAAAGAGGCGGTGGTGTTTGTGTGTATTTAATCAATGGCCCGAGGTGTCTAAGCACCACTGACCTAAGTGAAGGCTCGAGCGAGGTATTATACGCTAGGGTGAAATACAGTCTAAACGAACTGAATTTATTATGTGTCTATAGACCGCCAAATAACTGCTCAATTTCCAATAAAACATTAACAGATAGAATCTTCAATTACTCTGACCATAAAAATCTTATCATATTTGGTGATTTCAACAAATTACCTTGTACAAATTAACTGGGCGCAAAACACAATTAGGCATAACAACGAGTCTGCTGAATACTTCCACGATTCTTATTTGGACAGCCATTTGCATCAGCTAGTATTAGAACCAACTAAATACCGTGTACATAATAATCCCTCGTACTCGATCTACTATTTACAAATAATAAGGAGTTAATAATCAACATTAACATAAATTGGCCCATAGGAAAAGGCGACAACTTCATTATCGAAGCCATCATGCAAATTTCTATAGAGAAGACCAATTGCTAAATTATGCAAACATATGCAATTACCTAACCAGCACAGAGATTGACAACTACACAAAATTATCCAATGCCTTTAACTTTTGCAATGGAACAATTTGTTCCAGAAAAAAAGCTGTAATCACACATGTACAAAACCCTGGTTAAATTCAACCATAGTCATACTCATGCAGAAAAAGGCATTTCTGGGGTCGATACAAAGTATTTAATACAGCTGAAGCATATGAGATATAAAACTGTGCAACGAAGTCACGTCACATTAGAGCAGAAAAAACCAAGTTCGAAGAGTCAATTAGAAGACAGGAAGAAGTTTTTCAACTTTGTCTCAAACCCATTAAGTTCTAAAGTAATATCAATCTGTTTGCACACCGATCACCAAAACGAACCAACCACTGATAGCAAATTAATTGCGGATGAGTTTGTTAATCAATTTCACAGTACTTACTCTCAGGAAACTCAGGGTTCCTTCCTATATTTAGCTCGAGCCTCTAACTATATTGACCCAATTAACATAGATCCCGATAAAGTGCATAAAATATAAAACAATTTGTCAAACTCCAATCAAGTCAAAGTCCAGTCCAGTACCAGACAACATGACTGATTCTTTGACCAGCGGTAAGTACTAGAAGAATGGATAACAATCATTCCTATCCACAAGAAGGGAGATAAAACAAACCGTAAATTATAGACCAATTAGTCTGACGTCTATGCTCTGCAAATGCATGGAAAAAATAATAGCTGATAATGTCACAAAATTCCTATTTGAAACCTGTACATTTGGAGAGGCTGAGCATGGATTCCTCATAGGACGATCAGCCACAAGTAATCTGCTTTAAGCGCTAGATAACTACACTGTCAATTTGACAAGGGCCAGTCCTTTACCTAGACTTTAAAAAAGCGTTTGATAAAGTACAACCGAAAGATTACTCTACAAATTGGACGCATTGGGAATTAGAGGTAATCTAATCAAGTGGATCCGTAGTTTTCTAACAGCACGCTCATACAGTCCCGTTGACGGCAATTTTTCCGCAGAGCACAATATACCTTGCAGGGTTCCGCCCTCGGGCCATTGCTTTTCTTGTGCTACATCAGTGATATGTCCAGACTAATGGTAAATAGAATTAGCCACTTTGCAGATGACATGAAAATTATAGGCTTTCCGGATGATCCAGAAGATAACTCCCAGGAAATACTTAACAACATCCATGATTGGACGCAAATGTAGCTCCTACCACTTAACGTAGGCAAATATAATGTTCTGCATATGGGTGCGTCAAATCCAGAGAAACCTTATTTGCTTTCTGGAGAACTATTGTGCACAGTAACAACACAAAAAGATCTTGACATCACAATAACCCGAAACTTGAATTGGGACGAACATATAAACTATATACATAGTTAAGACCAGGCGAGATTAGAAGTCTCTCTTATGAAAATAAGTTAACATCACTGAACTTACCTTCTCTATTGGAACGTTGAACAAGAAGAGACTTGATTGAAACCTATAACATATTAAATGGATACTACAGCTGCAATCTAGAGTATATCTTCAAGAAGAATGCAAACATACACTTACGTGGGCATAGCTTCAAATTAACAACCAAACTATGTCACCGTAACCCAAGGAAGCATTTTATTTGCAATAGAATAGTAACACAGTGGAACGCATTGCCTGAATCCGTTGTCAATGCAACATTTAAAAACAAGTTTAAGAATGGACTGGACAACCTAGCGTGAAGTGCGCTCTTAAATAAATACTCCAGCTCTTATCAACCTAGTTGCCTTCGCTGCATTAAATACTTAATACATCTTTACTGATTAGATTCGTTGCAATATATTCCTACAGTGATATAATACAGGATTTGGCTAATCCAATTTTTTGTTCTGCTTCAGCTTCTAGTGGCTTTGTTTTTGAAATGTTCTTAGTGTTTCTTCCACTTCATCCATGTGCATCGAATGGATTTTCTTTCTTAACCTCTTTATACGAAATGCGGCATGCCTCATTTTTTGAAAATACTTCCTATTCGTCACGTTTTTCATATTACCCGAACAAAAAATGAAATAAAATAAATAAGGGAATAACTAATTTCCTGCGACCACTTTCTTTAAGGCAATTCATTTTTACGATCACACTTCTAAACGATTTAAAATAAATTTTCAAGATATCATAATTGACCGTAATCTTGACATGTTCGCAGAGATTTCTATGCAAATATCATCCGTGTAGCCAGTAACATAATGCGTAGTTTATACTAATCGTGCATGGGCAATGCCAAGATTAGGTACCTTAGGAATTGGAATATATCTGTGCCGTGTGGAGAGTTTCTAAAAGACATTTGCTCAGATCTTTTCTCAGGGAAGTGCCATATGGTTTATTATGGTACTTACTAGCATCCATGTTGATAACATTTTGAAATAACCACATTTCTGGTGAATATCTTCTTTTATTCAGTAGGTCAGTTACTCGGTATTTCATAACAAAATACCAGCTGATCCTCAAAGTATTTGCTTCCACCTGGTCTCTACATACTTGATGTTGAGTATTTTGTCGGCATAGTAATTTATAATTAATCTGAATAAATTTACTGCATTGCAAGCAAAATTCAGAAATATATGTTATTAGATTTTAAATATACATATGTACTTATTATTATATGCAGGTATATCTAAATATACTTAGGTTTAGAATTAGCAACGCCGGTATTAGAGAAACCTTCTCCATTCAGCACTTCGCACAAACTACCCCATCCTCATCATCTACTGCATATGAGTATGTCCTGGCTCTTGGCTGGAGCTCTTCCACCCAACTATTCGCGCCCCATCAAACCAACTCCAAGTAATAGCGGCCCCAATGCCCATCCATCTACATCAATTAATGGAGGAACTTATTCTAATGGATTTGGAGGAGGAATTGGTGGAATAAATGGTTGTCCCACAACGGCTGCTTATAATTATATTACAAAGTTTCTTTGTCCGGTACGTATATTCCATTACTCTTTTAAACTGATCTTTAGCGACAATTACACAGATGTCTCTTTTCTACATGTTTTTTTATTTATAAAAATAAAAAATGCACATCCATTTTATTTATAAAAATAAGAAAAAAGAAGAGGAGTGTCAAGAGTACTAAAGTTGAGTATTTTTGAGATTTTTTTAAAATGATTTTAAAGGGATAAGTGTTTCTTAAATAGTTGCAACTCCTGCGTTTTTTGCTTATATCAACTACGAAGGATGTGTTTTTTAAAATCACCAGAAATCGAGATTTTACAGGTTCACCAGAAATCAAAGTATGACGAAACTTGATGAATTTTGTTGGTGATCGATCTAAGATTTGGTTTAAAAAATGAAAATTTGGGCAACTACTGCCCTTTAAATATAGAGACTAATTTGTCATTTTTATTTTCGTGTTTGACTAGATGTAATAAATTATTTAAAGGTTCCCTGTGGAGTACCAATCCACAGAGGTACTTTGTGGATTGTGGTTTTTGTGGTTTTGTGGTTTTTAATAAACAATAATTCCTTAAAAATTACTTTGAACGAATTAAAACTTTGAGCCGCCGTCAATTTAAAAAATCACGTTTCAAGAAACCTACAGCATAGCTCTTGTAACGGATTTTTCCGGATATTTGCAATAAATCATAGTCTTTCTCTCATAGATACAATAGCATTTTCAATTCCTTGGAGGTTGGTATTTGCTTTTGGGCTTTGTGCAAAAATTCGGCTATGAGACGGCAGTGTACATTTAATCTACTGTAGAACCGTAAAAAACGCGCAAATGGAATCGTCGTTTTCAGAGGTTTATTCTATATACTTAAAAATTTTAGAATATGCAAGAGATAGATTGACTTTTCCTGTCGATTACATAAGAACCTGCCCTTAAATGATCATACATTAAAAATTAATTTCACATTTTCGATGAATAATCAATAATTTATTTTCCATTGAAAATTTAAGGTGCCTTCACATTGGATCAATTTATATGATTCAAACGAGATGGGTTTGGGTGCTAATCGTTTTCTACATCACGTATTGGCCTACAAAGGTCCCACATTGTGCCTGATCAAAGCTGAGGATCAAATCTTTTGCATAGCAGCTTCTTCTGAATGGAGAGAATCACATTTGTATTGGGGTGATGAAGATAGTTGTGTATTTCAATTAATGCCAAAGTAATATATTTTTCGTTATTTGTTGATTTTAATCATTTTTATACTAAATGTTTAATAAATAATTCAGTATTTGAATAAAACTTCCTGGGAATTAGGTCGTACGTTGTTTATTACACTACAAACTCTCGACGTTTCGGTAGCTGTTTGCCACCATCTTCAGGATTTTACAATCTTCAGGAATTCATTTTAGAGCATACACTACAACACAAACACACCCAACAAAAAAACATTTAGGTTTACATAGCTTCATAGATATTAATTTGTAATTTATAGTTTTATAGATATATAAGATTCCACAGAAATAAATGTTCATTTGAGAGTCCTGAAGATGGCGGAAAATAGCCACCGAAACTTCGACAATTTGTAGTATAATAAACAACGTAAGACATAATTCCCTGGAAGTTTTAGTTAGATATTGAATTACAAATCGAAGGTCAGGAATACAAACATCGATAATAATAATAATAATACATTTATATCACACAGCCAATTTCCGGGTCCTGAGTTCAACATTGTATTTTCAACATAAGGTGCATTTTCCTTATTAAAGCATTTCATATTATTTGTTAAATCACCTCCATTATGATCGAATCCACATCTTACGAACAGACTATCACCTGGTTGTCCTTTATTTCGTTCTAACCTATAAATAAAATATTTAAGCGAACTTAATCATATAAATATTTAAAAATAGTGTTTACAATTAATTCTACATTGAAATTCACTCTTTATAATAGCATATGAACACAACACTTTTATAAACTGAGAAAAGATTATAAATACTCTCTTTCGATAGTTGATTTCAAAGAAACCTGTATGTTTCTATTAAAAGTTTTTTTACTTTTTATCTTCCATATACCATATAAGTACGAAGTACGTATATGTATAAGAAAGATATAGGATTCATGTTTAGAGATTTTTTTCTATTTTACGCCTTTGTAGCCTCTTGTATTTAAATCACTGCAATCCTTTCAAATATAATTTAAAGAGGGGGTCATAAGGAACAATTAGTCTTCGTGAAAACTTAAAAGAGGCCTATTTTTGCCTGTGTGTGTGTGTGTATGTACGTATGGATTTATGTTCAAGAATTACTCCTAAACAATTGGACCGATTTGACTGAAATTAGGTAAGTAGCACACTATTGTTACACTATAGTGCACACTATTGTTCCGTAAAAATGAATTTTTCACTTCTTTATAAACCCAAGATGGCGGGAATGTGCCTTTTTTTCACAAAAAAAATCAATCTGGGAGGCTGAAATTTGGCCCACACATAATGTCTCGTACTATGCGCCGAAGAAAAAAAAATCCCATGACCCTGTCATGTACAGAATGCGATTTTACCTCGTTAAAAGTTTCAATATATCTCAGAAAACATAAGAGACAGGACATTCGAATAAACTTTATTGTATAGACTACTTCTAAAATCACAATTTAATATATATACAGGCTGTTTTTTTTTGCAAATTTTGTGGTCCATTTTCACGAAAACTTTCCAGATAATTTGTTTTAAATTTCTTATATAGAAAAATACTTTTATATTTAAGGGATTAAGCGAGTTTAAAAAAATCGCATGTCATAACACCGGAATAATTTGACCTGGAATTATTTTTTCTACGCATATGTAAGTCTCGAGGGAACTCAGTTTTGCCAATATGAACATCTAAATATACTTAACCGATTTTGAGCAATAATTTTTTTTTTCAACAAACTTTTTAGTAACAGCCTGTATATTTTTTAAATATTTTGTAAGCCCTTATAATTCTATTTAAAATGATACCGCGCATGATAGGTCTAACGCTTATCGTTTCAAAGATATGATATAAAAAATATTTTACGTTGTATGAGACTTATAAGACTATTTAAGACATATAACTTATAGGTGCTTTTGCAATTGAATAAATTCCAATGAACATTTGGGTGGATGGCCATTTCTGCTATTAAGGTATATGAAGCTTCTTCGGCACCCACTTTTTTACAGAACA
>WYDF02080189.1:0-11172 GCA_009867245.2 Adranes taylori | reverse complement strand
GTCGGCATTTCATATCAGACTGAGATTCATTTCATATCAGACTAAGCCACAGCGAAGCGTGGCCGGGTTTAGCTAGTGCCATATAAATAAACACAAATTTTTATAAATGGATTAGTTCTAAAAGTTTTAACAAACTCGTAATTTTGAAAACAAATTATTACGGGGTCAAGTGAACCCTTTACTAACTCATTACCGCATTTAAGCTAGTTTGAAGAAAAACTATAGGTACCTCATGACACCATATTTCAGTCATTAATTTTTCTTGTGCTGCACTTGGAAGTTGTTCATTCAATGTTTTACTTGCCCTGGATAGTACAACAGCACTTGCGTAGTTATCAATTGCAGCATTAGCTAATCTATTCAATATAAACTGTTCATTAACAATATTTCTTCCATATTTAATTAGCACCATTTCAACAGCTTGACCAAATTCATCAACATCCTACAAAAACGATCTGGTTATGTTAAGTTCTTAATCCTATTTGGAATATTGAAAATGCGCTCATTGCAAATTTTCAGATATCGAGATTTTCAATTTCTCTACACTCTAAAAAAAGATCAAATTGTTTTGCAATATTCGTATTTTCTAATAATTAATATAATTGAAATTAATATAATCATTTGTCTTTAAATGGTTTTCGCGTCATCAGGCAGGTGTCACCACTAGTTTTGTTTTGTTATTATTTTTATAATTTCTGTTTTCACGCCTTTGTTCGTGAGTGTAGGGTCACTCGGTATAATTAATATAATGACTAAAATTACTATAATCATTTGTGTCGTTGAAAAAATTACTCCACTCGGGAATCGAACCAGAATCTCTCGATAGCCGGTCAGGTGTTCAGACCACTAAACTAAGCGGGGTGAGAATGTCAAAGAACAAACAATTTCTATATAACAATTCTAAGGACTATTACGGTCTCTCCATTAAATTCCTGAAAGAATAAATTAATCATCTTGTTCGCTCCCTTAGTAAAATAATTAATTCATGCTTTACTCAAAATATATTTCTAGATGCACTCAAGGTTGCACTTCATTCCTTTTTTTTTAAGGTGACAGATCAGACACTAGTAATTATAGACCTATTTTTATTTTACCGGTCTTCTCCAAAGTATTTGAACGTGCAATATACAAGCGAATATATCGTAACTTTGAAGATAACAATTTATTTATCCCAGATCAGTATGGATTTAGGAAAAATTAAAATACAACTGCTGCTTTAATCGATTTAATTGAACAATGTTTGTAAGCCTTCGAACAGGGGGAATACGCATGTGCCACTTTTATTGACTTATCCAAAGCATTTGACTGTGTTTCGCATGATGACTGTGTTTCGCATGATATTCAGTCTTATCTATCAAATAGACTGCAATCAGTTACTATCGATGGAGCCTCACTTGGACAAGCACTTATGAACATTGGTGTACCTCAAGGATCTATTTTAGGTCCCCTATTGTTCTTAATCTACGTAAATGATTCGCCAAATTTCATACGTAACTCGACAAAATGTATATTTTACGGTGACGATACCACCATCCTCAGCTGCAATCCCAATTTAGTTGATGCTCTTGAAATGTCCAGCGATGCAGTCACTTGCATCCAACTGGTGTACGTCCAACAGATTAAAACTAATGAAGATTAAACAGAGAATCTTATCTTTAAGGAATCTCCCAGTTGCAAATAAAACAGATATTAAATTTTTAGGCATACATCTGGACCCAAAGTTTAAGTGGCACGTTCATTGTACAGATCTTGGGCTAGACTTATCTCTAATACGTATTTACTAAGAAATCTATCTAGTTCCGTATCTCAAGGTACTCTGAGAAATGCGTACTTTGGACTAATACAAAGTCTCATTTCCTATGGTATACTGGCCTGGGGTAATGTGCGTCCAAAGTTGCAATTTTTGCTCTACAGAGGACGGCAGTGAGAATTATAGCCAATCTAAAGTATCGTGAAGTCATTTACGGCATTGGGCATATTAACCTTTCAGTGTCTATATATTTATGAATGTCTCTTACACGCTAAGACACGTTCAAGTAAGTCAAACTGGATCTGATATTCATATGCATGACACGTTACAAAGGAGACATACTGTATGTATGATGTGCATATACACCATGTTGAATTTATAGTGAACAGTGAACTTTATAATGCTTAATGATTTATATATGCTGCTCTGTTTATGATACTATTTACTGTAATTTACTGATATTATTTATGTATTAATCATTTTACGTACTTTTATTATTTTGACATATGTAAGCACTCATGTGTCATTAACATTAATAAACTACTTTCCTTACGTTACTACATGTGTTATACACATGTATTATTATTCTATGATATGTGACTTACAATCAGGAGGCTGGGGTAAAGACACAAATGATTATATTAATTTCAATTAGTATATTGGTATCTTCTATAAAATTTCAAATTTCTGAAAGAAAGAAATTTTTCTGAATAGCACTGGTAGTTTTTCAAATAAAATTAACGAAAAAGTTAGTACCGTCATTAAAGACACAAGCAAACAAAACAAAGTTATAAATTTTCACTTCTATGCAAATGTACTATTTTTTTAATTAAAATAACAATGAGCTAGTAATTCTAGGTTTTTATAGTCATATCAAAATTTTAGTTTCATAAAATGGAATAATATAAAAATTGTTCCAATTAAAATATATAACAAATTTTCTCATTCAATACTTTAGAAACCTCATATAGACTATAGACTAAAAAACTATTTTTAATCGACAGTGTACCTAAAGTCGTCATTTTTTTTATTATTCCAAGCATTGACAGAGGTATGAGACACCTGCATATGAAATGAATTTAAAATACACAAATAATAAATTAAATAAATAGAATTAAATAAATAGAAATACCTTTGCAAGAAGGTTAGCCGAACTTGAAAGATCCTTATGGACTAAATGATCTATGGAAGGGGGACTGCTTAATCCAACACGCCGTACGACTCGTTTTGACGCTTCCTCTAGTATAAGACCCAAATTCGCAGTAGGATTTTCGAAAGCATTTCGAATTTCTTTCAAATGTGCACCAGCATATTGTATACCTACCGAATCATCAAAGTATAAGAAGAATAAATTAGAATGGAACAGATTTGTTACGTATGTAAATATATGATCAGGTACTAGAGAGGGTTGTTGGGGTCTGCACAAAAGTGGTTTGACGAAAAGTAGAGCAAGTACATGAAAATACGCCCACAAGCTATTACTCACAAAAAAAAATAAGGAGCACGCGCTGACAACCAATGGTCATTTAAGAGATTTTAAACGTACTACACAATGATTGGCTATCACTATTCGCTCACTGTGTTCCATTCGCTTTGCTTTTTTGCCGAGTACACACCATTAGACGAAATTTCTGAGAAGGTGATAAGAAAACACAATTCAAAGTTCAGTTATAAGATTTGAAAATAAGTACAAACAAAATATGTTGTTAATTATATTCAAATTAGCAATCAACAATAATTAAATATTGTACAACGAAATATTTTCAAATGTTTGAAAACATTAGAACCCTTTAAAATCACAATGACGTATTCATTGTTAATTGACGTATACAAAATAAAAATCCGTGCTTAAAATATAGTTATTTTTAAAAAAATTAATAACACAATGATAATTAAGGAACCATGTGGCGCGAAAACTCAAGATTATTAGTTATTTTAAGGCTTAGATTTTACAATAATTTATGCCATACATAATTCCAAAGTACACTTTGTAGTTTTTCGGCTTAGCCCTTATGAATAATAATAACTACAAATATTTATTATAAATAATTTCGGCTAAAACCTTTCAGCTGTTCTTCATTTAATATTCACACAGTATCAATATAGCACATTCAATATGTCTGTTCAAAAACAACCAAATACAAGATCTTAAGAAGTAGAGGAACTTCTGACACATTTTGTTATAAATGTAATTTGATAAAAATAAATCTACTTTATTAATAAATAAAATATATTAATTTTATGTAACGATAATAATTTTTATACATCAAATACCAATAAAAAATAACCCAATTATTGCAACACAGAAAATCTTTAAAAAAATGGTATAGCAAACTTAAAGATCTAACATACAAAAAAATGTAAGGAAAAGTACAAAGAATTTAAAACAGAAATAATGCAAAGGCATACAAAAATGCATATAAACCTTAGAAAATTACGAAAACTGAAATCAAGACCGATGAAAACGGACCAACAAGAGAAGTCACGGACCAACAAGAGGACCACAGCATACTGTTAATACAAATACATTTATTAACAACTTATCAAGTCAATAACAGTGACACACTATAATTAATAACAGGATAAGAGGTTCGTCATAGTTGAACAATAAGAATATTAAACAATTTCAAACCTGCTAAGTATAGTACATAAAAAGAAAAATCACAACAAGAGCATAAAAGATTATTAACATAATACATCCCATTTGCATTGGAGCAGTATCATACATACATATTGAAATTATCAGTTCAATGTCCTTGAGTACAATAGTTGAAATAATCAATTACAGAATATGGTACATAATCAATCAACGAAGTTTTTATCCTGCGTTTAAATACATAAAAAGAAGTGCAGCTCAGTGAAGTGCAGTGATTTGTTCGTAAATGGAAAGCCTGTGCTGTGGTAACACGAATAGTTTTTTGTACCTTGTTTTATAGTCAAGGTTATGTATAGTACTAGGGCGGAAAGTGGCTTCTAAGATTATAATCTAAGATAGGAATCTAAGATTATAATTCGGGCGATGTTAGCGGACTCCCTGTTTTTCGCCTCTAGCAATAGCACAATGAAAGAAAAAAAGATTTGCGGATTCCACGCCCAAGTTTCGGAAAGTTGAACATTAAAATATAAAAACTTATTTACTTTTATAACCTTAAGTAATCGCAACCTATATTTGGAATATAATTCATGCAATAATATACAAAGTAGGGTCAATCAGAAATTCACAACTAGGTCCACTCTTTCACTTCTGTAAATCTATTCTTATGTATAGTCTCATAATGATTTTATTTGTCAGTCTTTAGTCATAAATTACCATATAATATTGTGATTGTTATAGTATTATAACAATGTTTAGTGCTATACTATGGGTATTCAACTATATATCATATATTTACTACATACTACAAACAGTATTAAATATTATATATTAATACATATTTACTGAGACTGAAATCTCTGTATTTGAATATTACATTAAATAAATAAATTTAATAAAAACAAACTGATTTATTACAACGCATAAAAATTTCAAACAACAATTATAACTTGTTCGTTATTTATAAACAAATTTGTAGATAATAATAAGCATTTTCTATTTTAAATAATAAACAATGACTTACAATCAATTATTTTCAAGGAATTCAAAATGACAATTGCTGACGTGAATGCCGAATAAAATTAATTTATACGAGTATAAATTTCTGATTAGTCACTTTAAAATATATCAGAAGTTTCTTTAGTTGTGTCAAGCTGTTTATATTCTATGTGCTAAATATTTTGCTACCATGCAGTGACATATTGAAAAGTCTATTGCCACAAATGTGCTGTTCTCGATTTAAAATATGAAGTTAGTTTTTAGATTTTCACAGATAAAGAATTAGTAAAACTTATGGTGACGTTTTATTGCAGGTTCCACTCGATGGTCTAGAACCACTTGCACTTGTTTTTGTGTGTACAAACAAAGCTTGAGAAAAAATAACTGATAACATATACCTAGGTCATGATTACGATAAGCAGTGTTTCCTTTTTATGTAATAATACTATAAGTTCACTCCATTCTTCGCGAAAGATAGAACATTATCAGTGATTCTAATACGTGTGTGAACTGTATTATAAAAAATAGCAAGAGACTATAGAGCATCGTATCTTACCAGTAAGGGCGACAAACAATCTCAAGATATCATTTGTTCCTTCAAAAATTCGGAATATTCTTATATCTCTTAGAACTCGTTCCAAACCGGTTTCTTTCATAAAACCCATACCGCCCATCACTTGAATGGCCTCATCACAAACATACCATGCAGCTTCTGATGCAAAAACCTAAAAATCGTATCATTCTTTACTATTAGCTATATATAATACAGATAACAATTAGGAACCTCTAAATTATTGTTGTACCTAAGAATAAACTGTTGTTATACTCCCAACATAGAAAGAAACTGATTCGGTCCTAATAGTCACATATGTGCACATCATAAAACGTTAGTAGAAACAAAATTAAAATATATTGCTATTTCAAAACCCATGTAAAATATGAGTCTTATTTCATTTCAGCGCTTTCAGCACCATGTACGAACGTTACCTGTTAAGGTCGTACACAAACAATTTTAGACGTCAAAACTCAATGAAGTATTTAATATCGTTCTGACGTCGTATCAGAGATCAAAATGTGCCCAGAACACATCACAGATCTGATAATACACTGTACAAAAAGTGTATAAAGCCTATCGTCATAAACAATTAAGTGTAGCAACAATGGGATCGCCACCGTAAAGAGTCATCGTCAACATTTATATGGAACACTTTGAGACATCTATTAAAAAAATAATAAACCCAAATTAGATAGCACACAAATACCGCCAAGAAAAAGCTTAGAACATTCATCCTTGTAGAACCTCATTTTGTGACCAGACATTCTGACTACTGAGGACAACACTGGCTACAGAGACACATTACAGAAGAAAACTTACTAGGAAAACCATAGAAAGCAAAAAGCGACACAAAAGTATTTGCAGAAAGTATTTAAAAACTTCGTCTTACTTTTGATATTGCTGCTTCGAGATGATAATGCTGAGATCCACTATCCATATTTCCCGAAATCATATAAGCAATCGATTCCGTAACATAATGCAACATTGACATACGAGCTAATTTTTCTTGAATTGTTCCAAACGTACTAATTTTCTGTCCAAACTGAACACGATTTGAAGCGAATTCGACTGCTTTCTTAATACACGCACTCATCGTGCCGGACAAAACAGCAGCCATGCCGAATCGTCCATTATTTAAAATATTCATAGCTACTTTAAAACCATTACCCACTCCTCCTAATACATTTTCCACAGGTATTTTAACATCTTCGTAGTATACTTCTGCCGTATTTGATGCTTTAATTCCCATCTTTTTTTCCGGTTTACCATTGGTGACACCGCCAAATGCTCGTTCAACGATAAAAGCAGTTACTTTGTCCTTAGTTTTTCCAGTTTTACTGTCGGTAACAGGTGTTTGAGCGAACACAGTCATAATTTCCGCCAGGCCACCATTACTAATCCAAATTTTAGAACCATTAAGAATGTAATGTTTACCGTCTTTGTCTAAAACTGCTTTTGAACGAATTGAACCAGCATCTGAGCCCGAAGATGGTTCTGTCAAGCAGAATGCAGCAAATTGTTTGCCATTAGTTACTCGAGGTAGATACTTTTGTTGCTGTTCAGGAGTTCCAAACAATAGAATACCTTTGAAGCCTATTGATTGATGTGCACCGAGGGTAATACCAACACCTAGCAATATAAAATTAAATAATATTACTAATTTAAATTTCATAATCATCAATTTTAGTGAAGAATATGCATATGCGTTTATAAATTATTGCGGTGATAACATAGGTTTGATGTAATTAGAATGATTGTCTGTAGAAAAACGGTCTAATGATGATCCAAGCATTCAATTGTCTAAAGGCATTTATCAAATAAATTGCGAACTTAAAATTCTGCAATAAATTTCATTCAGTTAAATATCTATTTGATTAAAAACAAGATAAATACAAATATATTTAATATCCTTATAGCTACAATAATTGTTCTTACTTTGGTGCCAATTTTGAGTTAGGCGTAAAGATGTCAGAATCAAGAATACTAATTTTAATCAATTATATTTCATTTAAAAAGTATACCATTAAATCCTTGATTTGGATACTAAGGCTAGTCCAGGCCCAATTGTAGTGAATCCAAATTTTCTTAAAACTATGTACATCTTATAGCGTACCACTCAAATTTTTATTTAATTTATCCATCACCACAGGAATGTTACCATACAAATGAAAACAAAGTGTTCTTAGTCCAATATTTAAATCAGGAGACAAATATTATATTCAAAATTATACAGGAGTCAACGGAGAAATATGTACACCGAAATCATAAACGCTCTTATACTGAGAACCAACATGAAAATTTAAAAATGTTATAATTCATGATCAACACGGAATTCCAACTTGACGATCAGTGGAAAGTAATAGACTAGAACAAACTACTAATGGGTGGACTAGTTAGTATTAGACGTATCGTTAACGCGACACGAACTCAAAGATAACTTATTTTGAATAGCAGTAAAGAGAATATTTTATATTACCTAAATCGTATTGGCCCACAATTTCCACTAATCTTGCGTATTGCGTATTTGTTACACCTAATCCCCCTAACTCTTGTGGTACTTGAATTCCAAATGCTCCTAACTCCCACAGAGCTTCAAGAGTATGATCTTCCACTTTCTCTTCAGTATCATTTTTTGCTGGATTATTTACAGTCTATAATTGGGTATAATTAATGAATTGAAAATATGACAAAGAAACAATTAGTATACCTCAAAAAACTTTGTAAAAGGATCGATCAGCATTTTAACAGTATCTTGCAATTCCTCATTAAGTACATTTGGATATGGAAACACCTGCGTTGTTTGTAAATTCCCACGAAACATGTTCATTGTAAAAGACAAGTCTTCAGTATGTTGTTGTTGTTGTAAAAGTTCTGGTTTCGCTACAGTGGCTGCATTTTGTCTTGAACTTAGACAGATGTATCTAAAAGAAGAATCTACAATTAAAATATTTAAATCTGTGAAACTAATAATTTTACCTATAAGTATGTTTTTGAAGCAAGCGATTTCTAATTACTCTTCCAATTTGACTCATTTTTGTTACTATTAATAAAAATCAAAGATATAATTACAAATTTCAAGTTTAAATTTAACTAATAAAATATAATGTGCGCTATACACTTCAAAATTCAATGGAATGTACTACTACTACACTTTAGACTTTGTCCCCAATATTAACTTGTTAAAATCCTAAAATCATATCATAAATACATAACCCCATAACTTTACTTTCCACAATTTGCGAATTAAAATTTTTAGATTTCTACTTATTGTCTGACCAGGCGTAACAGTTTTCTTTCATACAAGTTATATATTTTTAGTAGGGTATCCAAATTAATTTCTTGATGGCCCTTTCTCAGTTCTAACTTTTAAATACCTTCAAATGTTTAGCACTAATTCTTTCTCTATTCATGTATCTTTGTATGAATAGGATAATCATGAAGTTTTATGTATTATTGATAAATCGCTATTAGTATTAATCCGTTTTTTTCTAATATTTCTTATTTTAGTGTTCATATAAATATAAATTTCCTTTTAAATATTGGTATTTTATACTTTTTGTCATTTTATCACTTCTACTTCATTTGTTAGTCTATAAGTTTTTTTTTCACTTTTACAAGTATTTATTATATAAATAAGTTAAACTTACAAGCCTATGTTATTTTTAATAAGTATTGTAATCTGACGTAGCCCTCAAAAATTTTTGATGAGTATAAATAAATTATTAAACATAGAAAATTTATTTTTAATGTGTATGATTTCATCTTTCTATTTTTATGTGGCAACCCTATTTTCAAGTTGTACTTATATCGTTTTCTATAGTTTCGTATTGCGAATATAGATGTTGCTGGCGAATTAATACACAGAGCGCATAAAAACTTTTGAATAAAATGGCAGCTAAATTATTAATACTAAAGTTAGATTTCAAAATTATTAATACTAAAGTTAGATTTCAATATTTTGTTCCTTTACGTGTTTTTTATGTATAACCGTAGCGTATAATTGAATTTAAATTTATAAAGTGTAATGTAAATCATAGTGACTAAATACACGCGTTCATTCATTCCTCACTAAAATCAACTATTTAAATCGTTATGCACAACCAATTTAAATTGTAACATATGTTCACAATAAAATGTTCACCTTTAATTAGAGCCTCAAGCAATTGTATGATTTATAATAAAGTTATAAATTTGAAAACATATATAAAAGTTAAATGTGAGAATCAAGTACTAACCCTACATGCTTAACTGTGCCGCCATCTTAATTAGGATGTACCATTTTTGTTGGTGTTTGACAAATTTAATAAAAAAATTGTCAATTTTTTATTAAGAATGGATGAAAAGAGGTTGTCGGTGATCGCTGTATACATTATGGTCATGCCGAACACTCAGATATCTCGTATCGTTTTTATTTTATAAATCGTTAAATGTTTGAGTTATCCTAATCATAATTAATCGTTTAAATATTTATTTGTGCAGTAAGTGTTGTATTCGTGTAATTTAAAGTCTTATTGTTTATATTTCTTTAAACTTTTCATGGATCTACCATGGTCAACTAAACTTTTTCGGGATTTAGGCTAAGTAATTATTCATCAATTGCCTTTAGAAGAAAGATATGCAGCTTTTTGAATACGGTTTGGAACTTAGCATATGGTGAGTAAGAATTTTTATTTATGATTAACAAATTCATATAAATATAAATATGCCCCTAAAAGTATAATGACTAGTTGATAAAATTTCCTTCTACATTTAAATTAACTGGTAAATTATAAGTATTTTGCAAGTAAAAATATTTGAAAACATAGCTGGGTATATATTTGTATCAATGACAATTTCATATGTGAATAAGAAAGTTTTGTACTCAGCAAGCAATCATAATTTTTATCGAGATTAAATCAACTATGAATCATTTGTTATACGAGGAATGATTGACCGAAGAATGAGTTTTCAATTTGCACCACTGTTGCGATGATGATTTGACAGTTTTTTAAAGTAATCAATTTGTCAATTATTGATTAAGAATGGATAAAAAGAGTTTGTCGGTGATCGCAGTATACACTGTTCATGCCTGACACTCCGAATTTCTAGTATAGTTTTTATTTTATAAATTGTTAAATGTTTGAGTGATCCTAATCATAATTAATTGTTTAAATATTCATTTATGCAATAAGTGTTGTATTCGTGTAATTTAAAGTATTATTGTTTATATTCATCTAATCTTTTTATGACCTCGTGGTTCTAACTTTAAGTGTTCTTTTTGTCGAATATGCCCTT
>WYDF02080167.1:0-11172 GCA_009867245.2 Adranes taylori | reverse complement strand
GAAAGAAAACCAAGATGCAGCAAATACGCAAAACCAAAAACAAAAATTGACGAACCTGTCCCATATAAAATTAACAGCAGCAGAAACAGAACTACTGAACAAAGAATATAAATACGCAGCCCATCAAAAACAGATCTAAAGCTCCTCTCCATAGAAATAGAAGAGATCTTGTAAAAAAACCCAGATGAAAAAGAAATAAAAGCCGAAGTCATCCGACTACTAAAAAATGAAGAAAGAAGACAACGCACAAACAACTGAAAACCACAACTGAAAATAAAATTAACAGACGAATGTAAAATACTCACAAGAAACAAAATAAACGAACAACTCACAGTAGTCCACACAGACAAAAATTCAGGACCTGTTTACTTATACATGCAAAAAAAAACAGAAACATATCGAAACGAAAATAACTATAGCTATAGCGAAAATAAAAAGCCTCTTAATAAATTCATAGAAAAACCCAAAGATATCGTAAAAGTAACAAAACACAAAACGAACAAATTCACAACCACAAAACTAACACACATGAACACACAAATACCAAAACTATAAGGAAAGCCAGAACTACTCAAAATGGACCAACCATATGACCAATAATAAGCTTCAATAACACCAACAAAAAAAAATTCGTGGACCTGATCCCCACCCCATATTTCATATACTGGAAGTCCTATGTTTTGTTATATCTGACATATTCAATTTGTACAATAGTTATTTAGGGTAAATTAAATAAAACTTGCGTGACCTAAATTCACCTACCCATTAACCCCCGGTTCCTGTACTTACTTACGGCGTGGACAGCTTTGCTGCCCGCCTGGCGCGGCATAGGGCCGCTCTTGACCTACTTTTCCCAGTAGATACCTACGGCGTGGACAGCTCCGCTGTCCGATTTTCCATGGCCTAAGATAGCTCTTGACTTTTTTTGACTAATTTCTAAAATAGCGGTCTGCGGCGCAAGGCTGACACCTTGTATACTAGAGTTTTATCAGTTGTTTAATCTGCACATGAACTGATTTGATTTAACCTGATTTGATTTGACCTGATTTGATCTAATTTGAACTGATTTAATCTGATTTGATCTGATTTAATCTGATTTGATCTTATTTGATCTGATTCGAAGTAATTTGATATAATTTGAAATGATTTGATCTAACTTGTTCTGATATCATAGCTTGATCTGATTTCAAGAATATGTGTTCCCGTATGCCCGTTTATTTGCAAACGACTGGGTCTCTGCCGGTGGCAGCGACATGACCTAATTGGCGCAGTCTCGGCTTCGCCGCGACCAGCGATATGCCTAACAAAATTTCAAATATATGTATTTCCGTGCTCCCATATTCCCTTATTCCCTTATTCCCGTATTCCCGCATACCAGTGTTCCAGTATTACTGCCCTATTTAATACGGCCTGCGGCCGCGGCTTGTCGCGAGAAAGAATATGGCCTAACAACATTTCAAGGATTTCCGTGTTGCCGGTTTCCCGTGTTTCTGTGTTCGCGCTCTTGCCTAAACTGGAATCCCACGTAACTAGCCCACGTAACTAGCTTCCCACGTAACTCCCCGTAATACGTTGATTGACGTGACCGTAATGTATCTAACTCCAAACTATACACTCTAGTACAGGGTTGTAAAGAATTATTGCTAGACTGCATAACGCCTCGTAATACGTTGACGTGACTGTTGTCGAGTGGCTAAGACCAACGAAAGTGAGTATTAATCATCCCAGAGGAATAACCGCTGGACGACAAGTAACACCCCGTATGACTTAGATGTGTTTAGAGTCGGATGGTTAAGACCAGCGTAAGCCAGTATTATACATTCTAGTAAATGGTGTGGGAAAGGGATCACTGCGTAACGCCTCGAAATACGTCAAGGTGACTGTACGTGAATATGAAGCAGGTAGGTGTAAAAGAAAAGTAAAGCTATTCAAAACACATACAATTCAGTCAAACAGTATATGGTATAAAAAATCGCTTACCCAATGTGTTACTATCTCGGCGACTGTCGCTGATCGTGGCTTTGCCCATTGGCTCGGCTTGGGTGCTGCTGCTGTATAGCTGTCTTCGAGTTCGCAAAGAAACTCAATACAAATTCTCGCTATTTATATAGTCGAGAGCTTCCGGCCAAATTTTACTCTGCTATATGGATCTACGTGAAGCCATCAAACGTTACTTTGTAACGTGACATGGTCTCTCCACACAATCCTACGTAAATCTCGGCGTTACACACAAGCGGCTTTCCCACAGGTTACAACAGAAAGCTGCGGTGGCAGCAGTAGCGAGCAGGAGTAATGCGGTTTATCATAGCGTAAAAGTGAATGGCGCCAGCCAGCCTCTACACTTCCATACACACACGCATCTAGCATACATAACATACATATCATAATACGTAGTAAAACGGGTATAGCAGTGGCACGCACTCAACACGGGCCGGTAAAACAAGCGTCAGCTATCTCTTACTGATTCATGCAAGTAGATAGGTGAATAAATATCCCTACCCTCGTACGTGCTGAGCGATGCGTTCATTCCAATAACAGAAAATACGTTTTATCTAACAGCGGCAGCAAAACAATATTTGTTTACATATAATATATGCGTTTCAATTTCTATCTACGGTTTCCGAAACCTATTTAGGGTTATTTATTTAAACAATTTCTACCTAGAGTTATTTATTTAAACAATTTTATTTATTTATCATGAAAGATGTAATTTATACATACTTGTAACTGCTCAGTAATATGCTTCGTTACAATATTAGGATTCTAAAAGTTTCACCATGTTATAGGATATTGCCGAAATCACTGTCTTGATCTTCTTGTAAAAGTCAGTGCAGTGTTTATCACACACGCATCTTTGGTGATTAGGTAATGTTTTTACGTGTTTGGTTTTAGTATTTATATCTCACAGAAAAAAAAAAATCTTTGATAATTGTAAAATATGTAGCTACTTGAACCCATCTCTGAGCTGGGCACGTCGTATTATTTGGCGATTCCAATAGTTTTTCTTCGATTATATTGTTTAACATGACCATTTTCCGTATTAATATATACCATTTAATTAATTACCTTACCTGAAATATCGTCGGTCAATTGTCCACACTTATTCTATATTTGCGTTCCAGTATTCTAATAATGATTTCATTTAGAATACTTGTTCGCAAATTTGAATTTATTTATTTATTTTATATTGTAAATGTCAAGAATAATTTTAGCTTCAAAGTATCGACATAGAGGAAAATCAGAAAGATAAGATCGAAATAGGTGAAGGATATGTAGAAGGTTCGGATGATGACACAAAACCTAATTTGAAGTTCAGCATTGATTGGGATACTTCGTATGCGATGAAAAATCGAAATCCAGTAAATGCTACAATTTGGAATCAATATAAAAGGTATGTGAATTTTTATATCATTTTGTTTTTTGTATTTCTCACAGGTTATATCTCTGTCACTGTTCAAGTTTAGAAAAGATTGACAAAAGAATGGGACACTAAAAAGGCAATAAGAGAAGCAATTAATTGGTAGGTTTTATAGCTTAAAACACTATTGGCGACGTCGGAATATGTCCATTTATAAAGTGATTTATTAAATTGAGATGACGTTTGTGCAAAATACCTTAAATATTTTTGCAATAAAAGAAAGAATTAGGTAATTGGTTCATAAAAATATTTTATTGAACATTTGCAAAAAGTGTATAAAGCTTTAATAACTACAGAAGTGGGACAGTATTATTGTGTTATAGATTGTTTTCCTTGTTCACAGATTTTGCAAAAAAAGAATGCAATAAAAGAAAATGTAAATTTACGGGGAAATTTTACAAATAATTACCCGTCGCCGTATTTTTGCGTACCTACGTGCACAATGGAAACGATGTGAGTCAGGTAGCTATGTCCGATCCTAATCTCTTCTCGAATTGAATGGATTGAATGAAAATGCTAAATTAAATTATAGCTAACTACCGAAGGAAGAGTAGTTGTATTTATCGCGTATTGGACCGATCTGGGGCCTTAGCTGATGTCTTAACTTTTGGTACCAACAATTCTGAATGACTTAAAAATTATTGAGAACTATTTCTCTACATGACAGGCGTGAACAAATAACAACGTAAATCACTTTAACGTTAGTGTATTGGAAATCTTCAGAAATAATTATAAAAATAAGTGCAATAATACATAATAAATAATTCAGCAAAGGAAATAATAAAATATTCACTGGTTCAATATACAACATAACTTAATGAGTCCGGAAATAATAAGATAAATACAGTCAATCAGATCAATCAAATAGAATGGCGTAATAAAATGAGCATAATAAATTGGCTCTCATAAATAAATATAAATTAACCAAACACTTACATTGGTGTAGACATGTTAATAATCCTTGATCTGTTAGTTTAGCTCCGAGATTACTAGTTAATTCAATTAATTACTCAATAATTATTTAGGAGTCGTAAGTTTACTCCACTAATACTTCTAAACAGTCCGGTTACAATAATTTCAGTTCCTCTAATAATTCTCAAAACTGATTGTTGCCGATAAATTATTCTTAGTTAAATTTGTATTTCCGATAAAATAATTCTTAGACAATAAATGATTAAATAGATAATTCTTTAATTAAATTATATTAATTACAAATTTTATTTCTACTTCCGCGACTAGCATAGGTTCTACCGGTGAAACTTTTTAATTTTCTCGATCTACGACTGACTGATAAAACGCTCTCCATTATAATATAAAAGTTAATTTCTACCACTAATTCTTGTTCTGGATCTGCCTATGACCTACTTTGCCCTACTTCTATAATTTGATCGTAATTACTATACTTTCAATAATTAGCTATTACCCTACTCGGCTAATTACGGCGGTCATAATTAGTTTTCGACTAATTGTGTAGGACTAATTAAGCTCCTACGCGTACAGATTAAAGTTTTATGCTATCTGTGCTATCTTTCACACACGCATCAATCACCAATCAAATCGATAAGTGTTGATTAGAACGTAGCCTCTACGCGCCATTAACAGGTGAAACTCTAGCCAATTAAAGGCTTCGCGCGTCTACATAAAATCTGTAATATTTTATTCTTTTATGTAAGTGTCAGGTTCCAGTTATGAAGGTTATTATTTCCAGTTATGAAGGAAAGTTTAATCAAAACTCAAGGTGTCCAATAACTAGCAAGTTTGACTTTAATTTTGTATGACCATGAGAATGCTTAACTCACCAAATCTTTCAGGAACCAACCATCTTGGATCAATTTTGATGATCCTTGAATATCAATTTTGTAAAACTAATGCACAGTAAAATTTGTTTAATGCGACCACAATTTCTAGAGTTACAATATATCTTTACTACATCTGTTTGAAAAGCCTTTTTTGAGATGTTTTTTGCTTAAATAGTCAATATGGTCTGGAAAATCCAATTTATTATCTACTAGGATATCCAAGTATTTAACATTATTCATAATTTTTATTTCTTTTTGGCCTTACCATAATCTTGTTGATATTTATGTGCCCTCTCTTTACTACATATTGCAAATAATACTGAATATAATTGCCTGACTTTTATCTACATTCAACTTTAATTTGTTTGAAATATCAATTGGAACTGTATTTTCCTTCGTAATTTGCTACGTATAGTACAACTGTTAGATTGTGGCTATATAGTTTCAACCCTTTCGGACCATTTTTAGACTTACAGACTATCAATACATTTATTTATTTATATAACACAGTACAAATGTTTATGTAGTAATTCGGATAGTGGCAGTGATGAATTGGTAGGAAAAGGGTAGGAATAAAAGGGGATTTGAATATATAATGTAAATATATAAAAATGAGAATATATAATGTAAAATATAATTTAGTTACGTTCAGATGATTGATTCAAGTTCTGCTGAGTATCTAATCCATTTTTTGCAATATGTAGTGAAAGTCTTATTTCAGACGGATGTTATTCTCATCCAATCCGATAGAAGATTGAATGAGATTGGTATATGGTAAAGGAAAAATTTCTGTCGAATAGTCTTGTTCATGTGCAAAGTTTGGGCATTCCCTTTATTTCTAGTATCATAATTATGTTCATTAATAGTTAAGAGAGTTAAAGATGTTTTCTGCCTGTTATAAAACTTTAATATCGACAATATGTATAACTGTCTAAAGACTCAAGAGTTCTGTTTCCACAAACAAGTCTCTAGATGAATACCTATATGGTTTATTGTAGATGATCTTAATTATCAATTTTTGGGCTACTTATACTCTCTTTTTGTGTTTTCGTGCACAACCTCCCCATACTAAGATACCATATGTGAGAATTGATTGCAATAAAGCGAAGTACTCTGTTCTTAGGAGATTTGTTGTAAATATATATTTAAGTCTTTTGAACATTGACATTCGTTTGTAATACAATCAGAGTTATGTACTTTTAACGATTTAACATTAGGTAATCCAGTTTTTTGAAATGAAAACATAACAAATTTACTTAACGACGTTGACATATAGAGAATTTTTGTCTAACCAAAATTTTATTGCAGAGATGCAATTTTGTGCCTTGAGTAAAACATGTTGCCAGTTGTTGCCCTGTACAAACGAAACGGTGTCATCAGCATAACACATTACATCTGCTTCCATTTTATCATTAAATATAGTGTTAATATAAATAAGAAATAAGATAGGACCTAATACTGTGCCTTGAGGAACATCATAAGTAACTTTTAGAAGTTCACTCTTAACTCCGTTCACGTCTACAACCTGTTGCCTGTCTGTTATGTAACTTTGTATTAATTGGTACGGTAGGCCTCTGATTCCCATATTATATAATTTTTCACAAAGTTTTTTGTGGTCTACTGTATCAAAGGCCTTTGCCAAATCGAATAATATGGCTAAAGATGGTTTTGATGTATCCAAACAATGATATACTTTACCAGTTAAGTATGCCATTGCGTCTTCTGTACTTTTTGATGCTCTAAATCCGAATTGATTTTCATTTAAATTGTTATGTTTTTCCAAAAATGATAATCACTGCATTTTTATGAGTTTTTCGAATATTTTGGATAAATTAGGTATTAAGGAAATTGGTCTATAATTGAGTATTATTTCTTTATCGCCCGACTTATATAGAGGTTTAACTATTGCTTCTTTGAATTGTTTAGGCTAGTACCCAATTTCAATACACTTGTTGAAAATGTAAGACAAAGATTTAGCAATTGATTGAGCTATACATTTTAATATTTTACTTGTTAATAGGTCATAACCAGGGATTTTGTTATTTTTTAATTATCTTATTTGAGTTAGTGCCTCTTGTTCAAGCATATGTTTTAGGAATAACGTTTGGTTAATGCTATTGGAAGTTGATAGACTATTATTTGTTTTTATGCCATCAGCTAACAGTTTAGGCATATTTATATAGTGTTGATTAAATAGATTCGCAATTTCCGAGGCATTATTTATTAGAGTATTATTAATATCTCTGATTTTCAAGATTGTATTAGTTGACTTATGTATATTATCGCAATCCTTAGCGCATTGCCATATATTTTTAGGATTGTTTACGTTTTCTTTTATTATCTTTTGATAATAATTGGATTTAGTGTTTTGTTTTAGTTCTATAATTTAGTGTTATTAGTTTTGATAATTTAGTGTTATATTCTTTGTATTCTCTATTTAAAGATATGTTAAGGGGATTTCTTTTAAGGATTTTATAAAGATTTTCCTTTCGTTTAATTGAGTTTATAATACCATTTGTTATCCATGGTTTACGTTTTTTGATATATTTTTAATAATGTAGGTAGTTGATGTCGAGTCTGATACTACTTCAGATATTTTCTCACAGATGTAATTCACTTGTTCGTCAATGGTCGATATATTATACAGATCATTCCAATAATATGATGATATTTGGTCCTTTAAGGTTTTATAATTAATATCGATACGAACTAATTTTTGACGTGGAGAACTTTTGAGAACATTTTCGAGCATTAAGCTTAATTTTATTGGGTAATGGTGTGTTACTTTATTGTGCACCGTATACATGGGGAGCTGTGTGGGTTCGTCTGGAGTAGATATACTATTATTGGGGTGTAGTTAGGTAACCATATTGAGGCTACGAGGGATTGGATTTAGTGATGTTAACTATTAAACGGTGGTGAGACAACGACCAGAGAGATGGGAGCAACGACATGACAACGATAACAACAGACGGGAACAACTCCAAGACTCAATTTGATTATTGCAGATATTTTATATAAAATATAAATATTTTCTAAGACGGATAAACCGATGCTTGCTTTTCACTATCTGAAAGTGAAATGATTTTTCTATATGGTTGTGTGTATGCTCTGGGGTTAAGCAGGTATGTTTATTTAAAGAATGCAAAAATTTTGTACGTAGGTATATTAATTACGCGAAAACATTGAATAAGTTGTTTTTATGGAATCTGTTTGGGTATTTAATTGTTTTGTACGTACGTCGTTTATATGTATAGACATTTCTAGCTATTCGCAAAGATTTAATTTGTTGTAACCTTCGACTACCTATATGAAGTAGTTCCAATTTATTTAGATCTGAAAATTTATGATTCGTTTCGAAACTGTGGTTTGCAAAATTACTGTCAGTGTTTTGGAATCTATACGATCTTAGATGTTCATTGTATCTTGTTTCCAGATTCCTTGATCTCTGACAAATAACAACTATTGCATTCCTCACACTGTAGTTTATAAATGCCTGATTTTTTAAACATACTTCTTCGCATTGAATATTAGATTGATTATGTTGTTTGTGGTTTAGAAGTCTACTTTTATTTTTTTCATATTGTTGGAAGTGTACCATTTTTTTTGATGGGTTTCTAAATTATGAAAATGAGGTATATTGTACGTCTGTGTTTTGTGAGCGAAAATAGATTGAATTCATTGCGATTTTGTTCCATTTTTTGTATACGATGCTGTTTTTTGTGTAGTTAAACCATTATTACGCCTATTGTTGTTATTGTTTCTAATTCTGTATAAGTTTTCAGTTGACAGGGGAATTGTGAATGCACTGTGAATCAAGGAGTTAAATGTAGCTATTTTTGCGACTTTTGATTTGTATAAATCAGGGTGATGTCTAGGAAGTTATTTCCGAGTTTATTTCAGTTTCAAGGGTGAATTTAATGTTGCGGTGTATTTGATTCATATGGTTTATGAAATACATAAAACCGACGTAAGTACAAACCTATTAAAAACCCAAACAGATTTCATAATAACAACTAACTTATTCAATGTTTTCGCATAATTAATATATCTATGTATGTAAAAGCACAAAATTCATACATTCTTTAAATAAACATACCTGCGTAACCTCAGAGTGTACACACAACTATGGCTCCTCAAGATTCCATATAAGGTCCTATTCTATTCCTTATATACACCAATGACTTTCCCATTTACCTTCCATCCTCCTGTAAATGTTTCTTGTTTACGGATGTTACTTCGATCATTGTTACAGGTAATGACATAAACGATACAATCTCAACACGATGCAATGCTGAAACCTGTGTTGAAGAATAGTTTACGGCAAATAGATTAGTTTTGAACTCACCTAAAGAAATATCCTTGATAACGAGCCTAAGATATATTGAAGAGTTCTGTAATGTGGATTTCGTAAAATTTCTTGATGTTTACCTAGATTTCAAACTAAAATACTACTCATCTTCAATCAAAATTAAACTCAAACACTTTTGCGCTTAGAAATCTATCTCAGTCATTGTCAACTAAACTCGTATGTGTTTGTTCGTTTGCGCTTTTCCACTCATACGCCACTTACTCGATTTTTACCTGGGACACTGTAAGAGCTCATAGAATATTTCGCTTGCAAAGAAGGGTAATAAGAGTTCTCGCGAATCTTGGTATATATCCTGGAATGTTTATTATATATTAAAATGTTTATTATATAGTTTAAATAAAACAAAAAACGGCTAAAATTTAA
This sequence comes from Adranes taylori, assembly GCA_009867245.2. Lineage (NCBI taxonomy): Eukaryota > Metazoa > Arthropoda > Insecta > Coleoptera > Staphylinidae > Adranes > Adranes taylori. The sequence continues at coordinate 1,220 of WYDF02080167.1, read as the reverse complement.
ATTTCCTAGTGCTAAAATGTTTTAATAAATTATCCATGGCTACACGCAGCCTGGAAATTAAAGTTTAAACGGAAAGTAAAACTAATGTTATTAAATATGACATGTTATGTAGTAAGGGAGTTCCTAGATTCCAAACACAAGAACTTCTGTAGGTATCATGATTATCCCATCAAACATTATGTAGTCGCCGACCTTACCAACTGACCGAAGAGTATATCTTTCACGTTGCTGGCCAATTGAACTGATTCAACGGGTTCTTCACGCAAACTTACTTTACTTCTTAAGTATAGTTTGAAGTACAAATCTAATTGGCACAAGCAAGAAATGAATTATGTGTAAACAAAATAAATTATTTTCTAAGGCCTTTAACACTAATGGCTGAAATTTGTGAAGCTTAAGAAAGATCAATAACTGTTATATTCTATATTACTAAGAGGTAAAGACGGTTCAGCTCAAGTAAAAATAAATAAGTTTGAAGTTGAATCTTTTTTACCTCCTTTTTAATTCAATATATGTATGAGCTCTTGATTAAATGAAAGGTGCTCACGAGTTATTCTATCGACTTAGTGCAATCTAATAGATAAGTTAAATCTTTATTGTTATAAAAATAAATATCAACAGAAATCAAATGTCTTTTTATACAATTTTATTCAAATAAAACAAAATAAAATAATAAAAAGCGAAATAAAGTATAATAACAGTGTATGCTGAATTTCCCTGACAAATGAAATAAATCTGGTCCTTAGCTTGTAAGAAATTAAATCCAATCTATGTTGGATAGTTTAAGTTTAGAATTGTGTCGAAGTTTAATAGTTTGTGATGTAAAAGAGTTTAATGATAAAATAAAAAAATAAATCTTTAAACTAATAATAATAACAGTACATTTTAATATTGGAATAGCGAAAAGTTAAATGAAAATCAGAAAATAGTTTTAACATGATATGGATGACTTTTATATTAAGATTTAAACTGCTGTAATTTTGTAACTTTGAAATATAGAAAAGTTTAATGAGGTTCAAAGATTCAGTGTTTAAAGTAATCAATGTTGATTTCTTTAGAAAATATAGAAAAGTGTTCAATGAAATATAAGCTCAAAGAAAGTTAATTGTAATGATTTAGAGTAGAATGGATTTTGAAGAAAATTCATAATGCTACTATTGAAAATATTAATAAAAGAGAAAAATAAAATGAATTTTAATAAATTTTATATTTGATTTATA
>WYDF02080157.1:0-11172 GCA_009867245.2 Adranes taylori | reverse complement strand
ATTTTCAAGTTATAAGTTTTGCTTATTATTTTTTATATACGAACTAATTTCTAGCGCATATTTTGGCGCAAACAGTGGGTGAAATGAAAGTTTAAAATTTTTTCTTTAAAAATTATAAGAACAGTAGCTCCTGCAAAAGAAATCTCCTATCTGTGCAGATGCACACTAACATTTTTAAGATAAAGGCTACCGAAACGTTGTTTGTATTTTCGTACAGCGGTCGGCGAAAGAACACATATGGGGGTGCGCTTTATGTTTTTAGCGGCGCGAATATGTCGGAACGCTTGACTGTATTTATAAGCATGCAGCATCTATTTGCTGTTTTAGCGGGATATGAGATTCTATTTTAAGCGTATTAAATCCTTATTTGCAATTTACATTCTTATTATTTGGTAATTAATTGTTATTACATTGATTGGTTGATTTGCTAAATAAGATTTCAAGATTTGATTTAAATTTGCGCAGTCAATTTATATAATATTATGATGACTTACTATGTTAATTAATTAATTAAATTAATTTACGTGGGGTTAGTTAATCCGATAGCAAATTAGCTTAATTATTGCCATTAAATGTTTGGACGAGATTAATATATAAATATGAATTTTAACCAACGTATGTCTAAATTGAAGTCACATATAAAAATTTTATTTATGACAAAGTATTATTAATTGGTTTTTCATAATTTTGAGATCAAAAAATGTTTTAGGAAATATAAACATAAAAGTATAACTCGTTGAAAAGCGTTGATTTCAACAAAAAAATTTAATATAAAAATACTCCGTGAAAACATGAGTGTTCTTACAAATTCCTTTCACAAAGCAAAAATTTTATCAAAAAAAAATATACATTTCCTTCTGTTTTACAGCGGAACAACCGCCCGATTGTCGGCCGACATTTACTAAATGGACGGAATGCGACACGAAGTGCGGAGCGGGTCTATCGAAACGTCGTTCGAATCTCAATCCGCGTTGTGTACCAACCATCGAGCACCGGATATGTCAGACGAGACGTTGCGAGGACAACTCGAGACTTGCTACTAGCTCTTTATACGAGGATGATAAGTATCGACAAACTCATCATCATTTGAGGGTAGGTTATTTACTTCAACCGCGTTTATCGTCATAAGTTATCGTGTATGTTTCATGCACAAAACAAAATTTATGTTTAGAATATTATGACAACAAGCGTGCAAAATAATTTTGTAATTTCATAATATTATGGAGATATTAAAATCGCTACATAACATATACAGAGTGTTACAATCTCCTAAAATAGAAGAAATACGTTTAAATGAGGGACAATGTAGGTAATTAAAAAGTAAACATCATTATTTTAATGTTCAGAGCCGTATTTGATATTTACAAAAAACAACATTTCATAATTGTCTAAAATTTACTGTAGCATTCTTATTTCAGATAATATTAAGAAACTTTAAAGTATTTGTTTGTTGCATAAGAAACATACTTAATAGTCGTTTCAAAATTGCATTCTAAATACAACCCTGTATGATTAAAAACCATTTGTAACAGATTTTGTTGATTCAACATGGTTCTTATTTTTAGAGCCGGACTTGCCTCGATTAATTCCAGTTACGATATATTTAGTTCAGCAGGATAAGAAAGAAAGTTATGAACTGTTTATGTCAACCTAAACGTCTCATTCGGATTTCTGTCATTGTTGATAAAGCATTTTTCGTGCAATCCTTGAGTAAAAGATCATTCAGAATATCTTTGTAATATTTATTTAGTGATTTGAACATGTCGCATTTGTACAGTCCAGATGAGACTTTCTTGATTAATATTTAAAAAAATAATTTTTAGTTTGACATGAGCGGTCTCTACTTATTTGATTGTATCTTAAAAATTCTACTACCTACGTATTTGCGGACCCATTTTAAATATGCATTTATTTTAAATATCTGCATTGAGATTTATGAGAACATATACAGGGTACTACTTAAAACTTAAGCGGTGGGGGTGGTAACTCGAGGCTACTACAATTGGGGGTTGATTTTTAAATATCGCAATAATGAATTTGTGAAACAAAACCAGCTTAGACTGATATATCTCAAACCGTTTCCGATATATAACGTAATCAATTAAGTCCGGGACAGCCTGTATATACGAGACTATTCTACAGCTGGCGCTGAGTTTCGCATCTGCTTTTCCATTTGCCGCTCTATTTCCAATCCTCTTCGTATAAGCCCTTCTATTGCATTGCGTCTGTGATATCCGCAGTCCACGTTCGTTTCGGTCATGCTTTCTTCGACTTGCTGGAATGTACTCTGCAGTGCGCGCTTTCGGAATCCGGAAGTATACATTCGACGCATTTGGCCGTAATATTTAGCATTATACAGTCAATCGTCTCGGGTACATTTATATCGACTCCAATTTGCTCTCTTATATCAGGTGTTTCCTCTTCTCTTTTTTTTTTCTTACCGAGAAGAAAGTCGCCAAAGTCGAGTACCCAGATGGTCAGTCTGTGATTATGTGAGCTTCGCTTCTATTTGCAAAGATGGAACCCAACCTTTTTTGTAAAGATGGGAGCCTCTTAATCGTACTCGCACTCCTAAAGAGCTTTCGGGCTGAGAAGGTCTGTAGTCAGGTTGGCTAGTGCCTCACGAGCGTTCTCATTAGCACACATCCTGGTGGTAGGAGAAACAAACCTAGTAGATTTGATTCTTCTAGGTTAGTAGAAACAATATCATAATACAGATGAGTAAATAAATTTTAACATATACTATTATAATTAAATTATGTAAATTATAATCTTTATTTTAAAATGTAATCATAATAAAAAATTGTGTTTTCCTTTAGAATTTTAAGCGATAAGATAAGTCATTCTAAATTTGGCTTTCTATCATACACTCTTTTGACAATCTTTTGACTAGGTCTTTAATTAAATTCGTAAAATCTTGTACCTAGTTTATTAATTTTTTTTTGTATTAATACTTTTAAAGTTCTAAGTTTGTAAATTTAATTCAATAAAGTAGATTTAAGTAATTTTTTTATAAAAAAATTCTGTCTTTTCTTTCAACCCCAATTATATTCTCTACATAAACAATAAATAAACACCAGCTTCTTGAGTTTTTGTATTACACCTGACACCAGTTTGTAGCGGAGCTAGGGGTTACTTGTTTATCTAGTGAATATAGTTGGCGTTGAAAGAAAAGACAGAAAAGTTTTATAAACAAATTACTTAAATCTACTTTATTAAATTAAATTCACAAACTTAGAATTTGGCAGGATTTAATAGATTTAATACAAAAGAAGTAATAATTGATTGAATGAACATGGTACAAGATTTAAGGAATTTAATTAAAGACATAGTCAAAAGATATGTTATATGATAGAAACCAAGTTTAGAATGGCTTATCTTATCGCTTAAAATTCTAAAGAAAAACACAATTTTTTATTATGATTACATTTTAAAATAATTTAATTATAACAGTATATGTTAAAATTGATTTACTCATCTATATTATGAAATTGGTTGATTTGTTTCTACTAACCTAGTTACATACAATGTTTACTATTTTCCAATAATCGATAATGATGACTTCTGATTCGCAGTGTCCAATGATCAAATTTAAACTAATTTAGACAAATGTATGTGCAACTTCTGGCACTCCTCTATATCCTATTACTATAAAATTGATTATGAACAACTTTCTCGACTAACAACATCTGTAGCCTTTTGTAATATTAAATGTATTTGATAGCACTTTATACAGCTCTGTATTTGTGTATACATATTTTTAATTGCCAATAATAGCAATTATTGATGCCCATCCTTCTCATTATTAGCCATTGTTTTGTAATAGGAATGCTGTCGTATGCTTTCTCAAGGTCTACATATTACATGGGTTTCAAGGATGTGCAATAGGCTTTCTTCAAATAGTTGCTACAGGCAGAAAAAGTTATCGATGCTTGGAATCTGCTCTGAAGTTCCTCTTCTTTATATTCTTGTTCAAATTTAGTTTTTAATAGTTTTCCGTATAGTCGACTTAATGAATTTGTATCACCCTGTAAATTTTGCAGTTTATACGGTCTCCTTTTTTATACATTAGATGTAATAAACATGTCCCATACTTCTGGTAGATATTCTTCTCATAAAAATAAATTGAACACATGGGTAATAAGTTCAATTAGCTGTTCTGGTTAATATTTAAATCAGCTCTAATGGTATCCCAAGTGGCCCAGGTGCCCGTCCATTCGTCGGTATTATGAGTGCCTTCGTAACTTCATCTATGGTGACTAAACAGAGTCATATGATGTAACTGATCTCACGGATTCTTCGTCTTCCAGGAATTGATATCTATTTCATTATAGTAAGGAGTTCTAGTGTAGTAACCATATCTCGGTAGGTATTAATTGTAGATTTCATTCTTCTTTCCCATCGGTTCTTAAACTTTTAAGAATTTCCCAAAGCTGAAAATATTCAGCTTCTTTAGTCAGAATAAAATAATACTGCAACTAATTTGCAACTAATGATGCAACTAATTTGAAAACTAACAAAAATCGGGAATAAGAATTCGAAAATAAATAGAGAAATTACTCAATATCATAAGAAATGTTATTTATAATAAAAGTCTAATTAAATCAGAATAGATTCGCTAACCAGGTTATAAGATATTGTGCTGATATGTCTTATTAAACTTCAGTACAAATTTATTTTCCGATGTAAGATTTTAACTTCAATTTGTACATAAATAAGGAAGCAATTAATTATTGTACTAAGAAATATTCAGCTTCTTTAATCAACATAAAATAGTAAATATTCAACTCACATTGAAACATCGGACATTTCGTACGCTATTATTTTATGCGATTTTCTAACCAGCTATGTGTAAGATGCAACTAATTTGAAAACAAACAAAAATTGGAACATCCGGCCCCCAAAATGATTTCTTATATATCTGTATGTTAAAAAAATTTACACTGCTGGGAGGCGAGAAGGCGTGGTTTTATTTGGCAAATTCAGTGTATCTCCCTTTTACTATTTAGATGCCAACTTTTTTACTTTCTTCAAATTCGCGAAGATATAAGTTTTTGTAGCAGACGTTCGCAATCATCCGCAGAGCCCGTAACATACGAAAGCATTCAAAAGATTTGGATTGCACGTGTTCCGTTATTCAGCTGAACACCTGATCGTGTATCAAAATTTCCATTAATAGAATCATTATTATAGTTCCATTGAAAATTAATTTAATTCTTTTAGAATATATTTAATAAAGGAACAGATTCAATTAGAATGTTAATTAGATAGAATCTCAGCTAGGATTGGTAGACTTCATGTTTATTATCGTTTAAAATATTAATCCCTATGAGAATTACTATTTAAGGTCTATAGAGTAGAATCTTAAGAATTTAATACGTCAAGTAGATGCTTAACCACAATCAACTTACAAAAGTTGACATTTTTCGGGATCACGATCATTTTTTCGCCAATACTGTTTATTTCAATGTGGCAATCAGTTCATGTTACCATGTAAAAAAAGATATTTTTTGGAAACATGTTGTACCTTAATTTTCAATGTTCGAAATTAAATATTAAAAGGAAATATTTTATAACAATTGAAAGTTCAACGTATTTTGGATTAATTAAACAGTGCTCCTACTCCAAAACAAATGGCCTCTTCGAAAGATGTAAAAAATTATCGATCGAAAATGCTCTGTTCACCGTGGCAAAATTCCATGTTTCACTGTGGCTAAACCACCTGCTGTATTTTGTCGAAATATTCAAAACATGTCAATAATGTTGAGGTTAATTTTGGAACCACACGTTTTGTGACTGGCGCCCTCTATATTGCTATATGCAAAATTAAAATGACATCCCTCGTATTTGAGTGTTGTTCCGGCACTATCGCTTGCTTTATAAATATCACCTAAATAAATATTTGTTAACAAAATAATATAATGCAAAATTTTGCAAAACAGCTGCCAGATAAAATGTTTTATCATGATGAAACTTTTCATAAGTTTTATCTTGACAGTGACATCTGTTTGTATTCATCAGCATTTGAGGATAGGTTATTTACGTCAAGTCTGATGTTCTCATAAGAATTGATATTGACAAAGCAGTGGTATTGACATGGAAGGATTATTAGAGTGGTTTGATATTTGAAAATATCGAGAGAAATCATTTATTTAAAATGTATGTATTAAATAAATTCTCTTAGTATTAAATATTGTATGTTGCTATTTTTATACACACTGCATGCATTTGTAATTGGCCATATACCGTATGTATTATTCTGGTACTATTTTGAAGTAGAAGCTTTCATTAAGATGCACTAAAAGTAAAATAAATTTTTGGTACTAAAAAAAGTGGGCTATCGATGTTAGCATTAACCCACTTTTCAAATAAAGTTCTAGCCTTCTAAGTTCATCTTTTTCTAATATGAGTTGGCAAAAAGTTATTGGGGTCACACCCCATCCTTACTCCTTTAAATCTTCAGCCACGAAATCTGCCCTTGTATCTCTCTAGGCTACGTTGCACCAACAACCTTTGACGTGGAGTCAAGCAAACTTCAAAAACTAACTAAAATCTCTTCTTCTGTATCTATCTATCTAGCCCAACCATTTTATTGTCGCCTTTTCCATTTTCGAGGGGCAAATCTGCACTCGGATTACACTGAATTTCTCATCACAAACTTTCAACTAAAAATATTTTTTTATATATAAATATTTCATCGCAGAAAGTTTGAGGCTCTTTTAAATTTGTCTGTCAAGACAAAGATTTCATTCTATCAAGCAAGTAATAGAATTATTAATTATTTTCGATCAAATAAAAAGTACATAATTGCACCTACATGCTTTTATACAATTTGCTATTCTTTCACTTACCTTCTGTAGTTGAGATTACCAAAAATTTCTGCTAACAAAATATAAATATGTCTGCTAACATTTAGTGTACTCGTCAATCTACATTACATTGCTTCGCGCATAAGGTTTAACATGGCCCCACACTTGAGCACAAGGGATGTAAATAAAAAAATGATTAACGATCCTTCTTATAAGACACGACGTCAAAAGCGTCAAAGTGTAAACTACATATTTGACAATGCCAAATAAATATTCTTATATGATGTCAAAGTAATAAAGAAATTTAAAAAAGTCATATCATTATAGACGAATATTTCCCAATTAGAAAAACCTGAAAGTATTGTCAACACGAAAAGTAATTTATATCCTTTTCTAAAAACCATAGTTTTGGAAGAAGCATGGGCATAGCTGAGGAGGGGATTTAAACTTCCCTCTCTCCTCTTTTGGATTTTTTGTCAGCAACAATCGCTATCTGCTAGCATTTTAATCCACCAGTCTTGCCCATATGCTGAGAATTCGTCCACTGCTGAGGGTGAACTGCTATATATGAAAATTTTTATGTGTTAAATTGTATTTGTGTGCAAAAGATTTTAAGGTTCCTGTTTTCGATAAACGTAATTTGGCGTTTCAAAGTAGTTACATGATATATTGATTAAAGTAGTAGCTTCAAAAAACATTATTGGTTGAAATATACTGCTGCCTGGACAGGAGCACCTGGAACATGTACATTATCTTTGGGACAATACAAAACGCACACATGAATACCCTTCTAGGCACATGGAATTATTTTTGCTGCCACAACATAATTTAAGTTTATTTGAAAAGTGTCTTTTATACTGGTTGTAAATTTTAGAACATAGTACCAAATTATTTAAAATCATATATGAGTTTCTGTAACGTTAAAAGCAATTATTGGTAAACTATGCTCCATAGACCATCGACGATTTTTATTACTATTGTAATAAAATTTAATTCAATATTATTTTTGTATTGTTATATACGCATAGATTGTACATTATACTAAATTAACGAGGTATATGGATATTGTAAGATGATTTAATTACTTTTAAACATTTTGTTTATATTTGTTATTTGCGTTTTTAATGTAACATTCTTACGCAAGGATAATGTTCTTAACTTGACATGTAGATTTTGCTATCTTCTCTGGCTTGAGCAAATGTTTATATCGCTCTAGATGACATGTAATCGCTTGCTTGAATAAATATGATTTTATGATTTATGCTTTAGGAACTAAACACGGAGATCGTGGGAAACAAGTATTGCACTCTCTGATAAGAAAACCATTTACAATCTGGAAAAATGCTTTAGAAATTTCCAATTCACTTATCATAAATTCGCTGAACGGAAACCGGTAGAGTCATAAAAACTGTCTTATTATGTGCATGATAGAACATTACATTGAGGGGTGACTATCGGAGCAAGGTTATATAGGTTTATCGGAACCCAAAGATAATGATGGTAGTTTTGGGACCCTTCTTTGTTTTCGAGCCTGCTCTGGCGACGAGAATTTCAAAGGGCACCTTCCTAATCAAACCAAAATCATAGAGATTTTCCGAAAATAATTCAGGAAAAGATAGAGGAAATATTTTCCGGTTTTGACGATTGTCGCTTTGCATTTTTCTCATCCTGAACAAATGTCTGTATGTTTCAGGTACGTCGATCTTTCGTGGAAAAAAGTTTTAATTCGGGTTGATTTTCTAATATTTATTCATATTAAGAGGTTACTGCCAAAGGTTTGTCTTTAACTGAAATACACACCGTTCACATGGTCTAGATCTCAACCGCATCGTTGGCCAAGGCTAAGATGATTCCGCTATTATGAGTGGTAGGTTAAAGCAAGTGCAAACAATCAGTAATAGATAGTTGCCCAACGTGCTTAATGTGCAATGTGCGGCCCATTTCCTTTGCCTAGAACTGATACACCCTTGAGAACTATCAGTTTTTTGAAACTGCATCCGTACGATAAAAAGCACCGTTACTTTCTTCCGACAGCCGGATTTTCGAGAGGATCTCTTGAAGCAGACGTCACGGCACACCTTCAGGGATTTTTCAATCTACGCTTATTTCTTGACCTGGGACTCATTGAACGGCGGAAAATGCTTCAAATGAAAAATTTGAAGAATCATACGAGGTTGTACGACAAATTCTTGAGAGCTTTACAAACTTCAGGTCCAGAACTTGCTGCTCAAGATTATCCATTTCAGTCCGCTATAGAGATCCACAAATTATAATGATAATGGTTGTTTTGAAGACAATGGCAAATTGAAACAAACTATTACAAGAACTTAATTTAGCCTTAAATAAATCGTGCAACTACGTCGGACAAGTATGTCCACAGTAAACAATGATTCACCCGATTTTTCCAAGAAACCCTGGAAATAAAGTCCAGCAAAATAATTATTCCGTGTTTGGGCACGCAGACTTTACTACCACTACCAACAAACACTACCGTAGAAAGCTTTTCTTTCCTCTTCTCGATCATTTGAACACAAAGCTGGAAGCAAGCTTCTTCCATACCCATGAAAATGTCATTGGACTAAAAATTATCGGACGAATTTAAAAAACTAGGAGCCATATAATTGAGTTTCTCTTGAAACCATTGATGCATCTGATGCAGACTTTTATCCAAATATACAAACAATGTTGCAAATTTCTGCAACTCTGCCTATTTCAACAGCGACTTTTGATATTTTCAACGTTGAGTCGACTTAGAAGCTACGTTTGAAACAGAACAGGACACGAGTGCCTCACGGGGTTAGACACGAAACAAAACACGATCATTCATTAAAAACTTTAAATCTTTGCTTACGTAACTAAGTATAGCAAACCCCTCCCATTGAAATTTTATAACTTGGATAGAAGTACTAATGACAGTTAATGTAAAATTTAGCAGTTTCTCGCTATATAAACATGGATTGATCTAATAATCATACAATCACTAATTGAACAACTATCATACAGATTAAAAACTAGAATAATGTGAGTAATTAAACAATAGAAAAGTACACGTTTTGTGTGTTATAGATTATAATATAAGGATATAAGTTTAAACATTTTGAAAAGTAAATATTCTTTTAATATCTGGATTTGGATTATGTCCCAAATATACTTTGAGATCTATTAAATGTACATAACGAAACGTATGTGGAACGTAATCAAATCATAGTATAGTTCAATGAGTTTTAACCTAGCTGATTAGTAAAATATTATATTACATACATATAATTAAAACAAATATGTTTTGTAATTTGAACGTGACCTAGAGTAAATTATTTATTTCCATATGATTTTGAAATGGTACTTTTGCGACCGTGGAAAAATAATTTTATAATATTTTATATTTTTACTGTTCAATTTGATTGAATGCATGAATTTAACTGCTTTTGGCAGCAGATCAATGAAATAATTGTAGGAACCCTTTTTATTTCCTATTTATTAAGTATACTCTGTATATAAAATCCTAACTATTTAAAGTTTTGTAAAGTTTTCTTCTACCGTGTGCACTTATAAACAGTTTAGTTTAATGCTATCGCTCTGGCAAACTTTCCGCACATTATATCAAATTTGTACACCCAAGTTTCGCTGTGTCAAATATCGATTCGGGCGAAGAAATCTAAATGGTGTTGTGGCTTTCAACAAGTTTTCAAATCATTTCCTAACATATATAGTTTCGAAAAAGTTTCTCTTTAATGCTATACATATATGTATGTTGGACTAAAACCAACAATTCGTAAAAGGTTTGCAAAAGCGGAATGAATTGTCTACAAATGAGTTTTCAGACTTGAAATTCATATAGACACTAGAAGTTTATTATATGCAGACTAGTTGAAAATGAAATAAGTATTCAATTATGGCAGAATGTTTTATAATACAATTTATCATACAAGGGGTGCGCAATATTTACAGCCAGCACCTCAATAAGAATAGAACAATTTTTATAAAATTCTACAACCTTAAAAAAACTACTGAAGGCTTTAGAGAAATGTCATATGGTCTCAAACCTAATGACGGGAAAATCCCAATCTACAACTCCACGCGGTGAGAGGTGGAAGAACATGGATAAGCCTGAACCCCCCACCCCCTCTATCTTCGGATAGGTCACGGCACCCTCATTTCCATGAGGTATTGCTTATAAAGGTAATTGTTTCTAAAGGCGGATGAACTAAACAAGGAAGGCCACCGGCATAGGATCAGGAAGGCAAGAAGAAACCACCAGAATAACATTTCTCAAGAATAACCACACATGGAAGTTCAAAACAAAACGTATATAATAGTGCTAAAACGTATAATATATAATAGTGCTTACGAAGCTTTTCACATA
>WYDF02080146.1:0-11172 GCA_009867245.2 Adranes taylori | reverse complement strand
GATCAAGCTCTACAATTAAAATATAAATCGACGTCGATTACTGAATTTTGGAAATTTGTACCAGAATCGAAGTATCCTGAATTAAAAAAGGCTGCTTGTCAAATTATTTCAATATTCCGAACAACGTACTTATGTGAATCATTTTATTCAACTTTAAAATTCGTGAAATTCAAACACCGATCAGTAGTAACTAACCAGCATCTCAAAGAATTACTGAGAAGTGTTGTCACCAATTATTCACCAAATTTTAAAGAATTATCAAGAGAATTAAAGAATTAAAATAAAAGTGTAATTTTTAATATTTAAATTCAATACACATATTTTGTTCTTTTATTTATATATTTTCAATAAATATAAATCCTGTAAAAAAAATTTTTTTAATACTTTTTTTGCATACCTTTTAAATATGTATTTAATTGCGGTTCGCGAAAAATTTCAAATTTTGAAAAATGTTTTATACAATAAGTAGGTTGCATTGTTTATTATTAAGTGAAAGTGACTTTATATTTTTAATATATGAAGGACAATAGATTTTGAATCATAAAATGTTATATAACTTTCAAATGTTTGATTGTAATTATCTATAATCGAATCATAAATAAATCTATTTAGTCCAAATTAACCAATTATTATTATTTATTAAATAAAATTTTGTTGAAAATTAAATTAACAGATTTATAACATAAAGATTAATCTAGTTTTCTTGATCAATCCTTAAATCTTTTCATTTAAAGTTTTAACCCTAAGAAGAAAACTATTCGATATTTAAACGTAAATATTATATGAAATGCATATGAAATGTTATGTATGACGCACCCTCAAACCATTCTATCTACCGCTTTTATTTATCTTCGCCTTCTAAAATTACAATGACTTGAGCGACTTGAACATAAGACAGATAAAAATATCTTGAGTTCCTGCTCCGTTTAGAAATGAAAAATGAATTGTCTGGATCGTGTTGTCTAGACATTGTTTCCATATCGAAATAGATCACTATTTTTAGGTTAAAAGACTTTAAGTAAAAATATGGATGACATTTTCCACATTGGAGATATTTTTCTTTATTATTAAATAATGCACTTTATAAATATTCAAAACTATATATGGAATATGTAAATTAAATTCAAATATATGAAATATACAACATATGATGTAACAAACTATAAACAAAAAGGGACTCCTTATATTTCTTGTAAATGTAAAACTTGATCCTTGTTATGGAATGCTTATTCGAATAGTAGAATCAAAAATTGTTTATTTATTTTGTTTTTTAAGAAAAAAGATCTTTTTATTGTGTTTACCGAACCCTTAAAGTAGGTGTAGCGGGGTATTGACCTCCCAGGCTCCTCCCAGTCCACCCTGGACCCTGGGGGTGGACCCTGGACCCTGGGGTCCACTCCAAACACCTTGGAAAAGTGTTAGCATTACTTATAGGTGTTCTTCTTAGGATCATCGCTAGCTAGGTCACCTATACAGTTACTTTGGCTTTCGCTTCTTTTGATACGATGAAATGGTGTATAGAGTCATTACATGGGAAATTTACACTTCTATGAACCGCTTACTTCTACAGCATAAATAAATAGACACAAATAAGATATAAATATATTCATAAATAAATATAGTATCACTAAATATAGATAGATGTTCCATGTTTTAATATGTTACTAGACCTTCTTGCTAGGTCTACCTACCTTCTCCTTTTTAGAGAGATTCTGCACCATAAGACTAGCGATTGCATCCCAGTTTTCCTTTGAGTTTAACATAGTGTGGACTTTTTCCGCATCTCAGATCTCAAATCCGAAATCAGACCGACCAATCAAATAGTGTGTGCTCTACGTCATCCTTTACGTGCCCGCAGAACTCGCATTCTGCAGGCTGTGCACGTCCGATTCGATAAAGGTACTCGTTAAAACATCCAAGTCCCGATAAAAAATGGGTTACATGAAAGGTTAGCTCACCCTGCTCTCGTCGTTCCATTTGTGGATTTCTGGTATAAGTTGCCGAGTCCAACATCCTTTATCTTTCTTGTCACTTATTTAAAATGTTATCCTGCCATCCTTTTATTGGTTTGGATTGCTTCTTCCGATGTCTTCTACATCTTTTATTTATTTACAGCTGAATAGGTGGAATACTCGCTAGGACTTGCAAAGCTACCGTGAATGTTGTTTTGTATGCCCTTGTTGCTGCTAGGAGCCTTATCCGCTGCGTTTACTCCAATTCGTTTAGCGATGTTTTGCTTATACATTCCGCCCATGCCGGAACCGCGTATAGTTGAGTAGCATTTATTACGGTATAATACAGTTTTCTTTTGCTCAGTTGGGGACCCCCAATCCTTGACATTAAACGTCACAAGGACATGGACTTACACTTGGCTTTCTGAGTAACCTCTTTTGTGTGCTCCTTAAAACGCATAGCTTTATCAATAGTTACTCCTAGATATCTGATCTTTTCTTTTACTTCAATACTATGCCCCATTACTTTAAAACATGGAGTTCCAATCTTATGTCGACCAGAGAATACGACACTTTCTATTTTGTGGGGCGCCAATTCCAATTGACGTTCTTTCATCCATCTTACTACGCGCCGTATTCTTTCATTCATTTTATTTTCTAGGGCACTGAGTTCTTTCCCTTCTGCTAGTATGGCTACATCATCCGCAAATGCTACCAGTTTAACTCCTTTCTGCATACTAAGGTTCAGTAGGCTACTACTCCAGGACGGATTCCTGCGGTACGCCGTTACTTAGTAATCGACTCTGCTTTCCGTTCTCCGTCTCATTGATTAGCCATCTATCTTTGAAGTACTCTCTAACTATATCCACTATGTACGCAGGGATATTTTTTCTTTATAACTCTTCAATGGTGCTCCCCTACGCTACGGATTTGAACGCATTTTTGACGTCAATGGTTGTCATCGCATCAATCCTTCCCGTCCGCCGCGTGCCTTTAGTTGCATTTTTCGCAAACTCTCTGACCTTTGAGATTGCATCAACTGTTGGCAGTCCCCTCTATAAAGCCGTACTGCCTATTTGAAACTCTGTCTGATAGCTTCTGCATGCGCACTAATATCAACGTTACAAATACCTTTCCCATTGTATTGAGGAGACAAATTGGTCTAAATTAGTTTAGCTCGCCAGACGGGCCTTTTAGTAGACGCACCAAGAGGGCCTGCTTCCATTCCCTCGGTATTTTTCACTCATTTATACATCGTGAACATAATTTCCTTAATATTAGGTCCTGGTGGATTGCAACTACCTTAGGTGTATCACCTCGTTCGGGATGTTGTCCAGGTCAGGAGCCTTCCCCTTTCATCCTTCCGCACTCATCATCCAATTCTTTATCCTTTTCAGGTATTTGTGTGTCCTTTTCCATACCCTATGTTCTGGTAAAAGGTCGCTTGCCCTAGCAAATATATGTCTTAATATCTATTGAGTTTCTTTGCGACAATCCTATAAGAAATGTCCCACGGATCTTCATCTACAGTCTGCAGCAGCCTCCCAGAATCATTTTTGACTACGCCTGATCTCGGTTGTCAATGTTTTTCTTGCATTTTTGGCATTTTTGTCTATTTGGCTTCCCTAGCTCAGAAATTTCTTCCGACCAGCAATAAACCATTTTTCCCCCGATTTTCTGGTTCTTTCTGGCATCCAGCGGTAAGAAACTTTTCCTATTCCTTATGGCGTTCCTTATTCTTTTTGTTTCTTCATTTATGTCTACTGTTTTGGAGCCAGTATTTTTCAATGCTTTATTCAGTTTAGTAACAAATACGCTTTCATTAGTCTTACGGGTTGCCCACCCTCGTATTCGATATAAAAGGCACGAGACGGGCCAAAAAAAGGCGAAATGCTAATAGAACTAAAAGAAGGCAGAGAAAACTGGTAATTTTTGGGGAAGAAGTCACTCACACTTAGGAGAGCAATGCCAAATGATAGAATTGAGCGAAGGCATGACAAAAACTCTAGAGATTTGCGAAGTGGAGGTAGATGTGAGTGAAGATAAGATCTTAACTAATCCACAAACACGAACGGAGAAAGCGAATGGAAAAATTGATATGATGAGTACAAGAATACAAGAAGGCAAGAATACAAGAAGGCAAGAAAGCAAGAAAGCAAGAAAGCAAGAAGACAAGAAGACAAGAAGACAAGAAGGCAAGAAGGCAAGAAGGCAGGAAGGCAAGAAGGCAAGAAGGCAAGAAGGCAAGAAGGCTAGAAGAGTACAAGAAGGCAGACAAACGAAAGTAATCAAAATAAATGCTACAAATGCGGAAAACTATCTTTTAGATATAGGCAAAGTCAAAATAAGGTGGTTGATGTGCCAAGTTAGAGTTCCCAACCAAGGACCTATTTGCTATAGGAACCTGGAATGCGGTCATCTTACTTAAACATGTGAAGTTCCTGACAGAAGTTTATTATGCTTGAAATGTGGGAAGGAAGGCCATAAACTAAGATAGTGCCTTGCAAAGATGGAGAAGTGCGTAGTCAGTAAAACGACGCAAAGAGGATCAGACCATAAGACTAACAGTCGAATTCTTTCTAGAATTGCCTATTAACTCACGGCACTCGAAATTATTTCAAGATCTACAAAACAGGAAGCGTCATCTTACGAGGTTAGGTTATAGGAGTTTTATTATGAAAGCATATGGCTTACCACTATATTCCTTACACTGCCGTCACTCCTATTACTTTTGCAAATGATTTTGCTAGTGTGTTCGTAAACGCTTGATATAGCATAGAAGAGTTTAAAAAGCAATCTCATTGGTTTTTAATTTTCGCGCCAGATTTAACTTACAGAACCTACTAAACAATTAAATATATAACGAGGGTTTTTCATTATTTTTGAAAATTTTTCCTATTTAATATTTAGAGATTTACAAATTTACTTTACATATCAAAAAGGAGGACATCTAGAAAGACATTTTTGAGAGGGAACAGAACTTCCAAAAAAGAGGACGGTTTGTCACCTTATGAAATACAAACCCAAAATTTTTGAAATCCAAACGTGCCAACAAGGGTTCTATTGAAAGTATTGCGATGGGACACATTTCATTAGATACAAATTAAAATGCAGTACGTCTTTAAAAAATTTAAGCTCCTTATAACATTGAAGTTTTAGGAAAACTAAAAATGGCTGACTTCCGCTTAATAAAGCAATCTTTTTTGTGTATTAAAATGGTGTTTTATTGGTTTTTTATTTTAATCTTATGACAACAATAGCAGTTTTTACGCATTACAATAGAAATTGTATATAATTATAATAACAGATTTCAAAATAAGATGAATAAAATAGTTAAGTAAACGCTTATGCTTTAGTAAATTACTTCTGATAGCAGTCTTGTACTCACATTCAAAACAATGAAATGGTTTTTGATGTAATTAAAGAGTTTATGAGTAATTAAATTACTTTTGGAAGAAGTCTTATACTAGCATACGGAACAATGAAAGCGTTTGTCATCAGCATGTTGGAATTTATGGTTTACTAAATTCCTCTTCGTAGTAGTCACATAGTTACATATACAACAATGGTTTATCACGCGATTATGCGTCGTTAAATTACCTCTATAAACAGTCTTGTACTCGCAGAAGGAACAATGAAATGGTTTATTTCCAGAATGTTGACGTTTATGCCTTACTAAGCTATTCTGATCAGATGTCCTAAACTCGCATTCTGAACAATTGTATGGTTTCTGTGAGCATTTACGTTATGTAAGCATTTACGTTTTATCAAATTAGCGAGTCTTGAAGTTTTATACTCGCACGAGGAACAGTGCAATTTTTTATTTTCGGCGTGTTAATATTTATTAAGGTGACCAACCGTCCTGAACCGTCCGAAGAGAACAGAACTTTTGGAAGTTCTGCTCTCCCCAAAAAGTGTCCTTCTAGATGTCCTCCATTTCGATATGTAAAAGATAATTTGTAAATTTTTAAACATTTAATAGCAAACATTTTTTAAAATTATGGAAACCCCCGTTATATGTTCAATTGTTTAGTAGATTCTTTAAGTTGAATCTGGCGCGAGAATTAATAACCAATGGGACTGCTTCTTAATCTCTTCTAACCTATATCAAGTATGGTTTACGAAGAGAACAGAACTTTTGGACCAACGCATTTCGCTATGGTCCTTTGCAATGAATATGAACTACGCAATTTTGCCTAACAAATTAGTTAATAATTGTAACGCAAAAATATGCAATAATTTTTTACTCATAAATAAAAACCTTTAAAATTATTATTTATAAATTTATATATTCAG
The DNA here is from genome assembly GCA_009867245.2 of Adranes taylori. NCBI lineage: Eukaryota > Metazoa > Arthropoda > Insecta > Coleoptera > Staphylinidae > Adranes > Adranes taylori. The sequence continues at coordinate 4,924 of WYDF02080146.1, read as the reverse complement.
AATAACTTAAAACAACCCAAATAGTAAAAAGTTTGTTACATCCTCTTTGCATAAAGTTTAAAAAACTAACCGCAAAAATATGTTAATATCGAGATTACATATTCAATTAAATCTTTCTTCATGTTTGACAACAAAACACTTTCTCAACAAAAGTTTTTCTACTGCTTGCTCATTTTGATGACTAAGGAACGTATTACTTATGTTTTTAGTATGCACTGCAGTTAATCTAGCGCAATTAATATCTAAAATTTTATCAATGCTTCTGTGATTGATGGAATTGTAAGAGTTTTATAAATTCACACATAACAAAATCAAGCGCCATTAGGTTTGATTAGTTTCGAGGTCAGACTTAATTGATTGATTGAATCAAGCGTTACTCTGTGGTAATGCATGATTAAGTATCAGTTGGAAGTGAATGGTACTTTACCACGTATAGTACAATAGTTGAATTGTGTCTATATAGTTTCAACCGTTTAGGGGCATATTCAGAAATAAATGTTATTAATTCTTGGGGAGCTGTGTGGGTTCGTTTGAATAGATATAGTACTATTGGGATGTAATTAAGTGAGCATAAAGGGGAAACGAGGGATTGGATTTAGAGATGTTAACGATTAAACTGGAGAGAATCCACGACCAGATAGATGGGAGCAACAACACTACAACGACAACTATAATGACAAACGGGAACAACGGCAAGACTAACTTAATTTGTTTAACTGTAGATATTTTATATAAAATAGAAATATTTTCTAACATAGATAAACCTTTCCTCTATCTGAAAGCAAAATGATTTTTGTATATGTTTATGTGTATGCTTTGAGGGCTACGCAGGTATATTTATTTGAAGAATGCATGAATTTTGTGCCTCAATGTACGTAGGTACATTAATTATGCGAAGACATTGAAAACGTTAGTTGTTATTATGCCATCTGTTTGGGTATTTAATAGGTTTGTACATACGTCGTTTTTATGTATAGATATTTTTAAGTTTTCGAAAAGAATTAATTTGTTGTAGCCTTCGACAATATGGAGTGATTCTAATGTATTTAGATCTGGAAATTTATGATTCATTTCTAAATTGTGGTTTGCAAATTTACTGTCACTCTTTTGGAGTATATGATTTTAGATGTTCATTGTATCTCGTTTCCAGATTCCTGGACGTCTCACCAATATAACAACTATTGCATTCATCACACTGTAGTTTCTAAATGCGTGATTTTTTAAATATATTTGTTTTGTCTTTTACATTGAATATTAGATTACTTAGTTTGTGGTTTTGAAGACTATTTTTCTTTTTTCTGACTGTAGGATGATATATCCTATTTTTTCTGATGGGCTTCCAAAATATGAAATTGAGGTATATCGTACATCCGTGTTTTTTGAGTGAATATGTAATGTTGCTGTTCCCAATCGTTATCGTATTATTGTTCCCATCTATTTGGTCGTTGACTCTGTCCTGTTTAAACGTTAACATCACTAAATCCAAGCCCTCGTAGTCCCATTATGTACACTTAACTTACTCCCAATAATAATATATCTACGTCAAACGAACTAACACAGCTCCCCATGAATTAATAGTCTGTATGCCTGAAGATGACCCGAAAGGGTTCAAACTACATAGTCGCAAGCTAACAGTTGTACTATATGTGGAAAGAAAAATATACTTCCAATTGATATTTTAAGACTTTTAATTCTAGCTCAAAACTAAAAAGTCGCGTACTTTAATAAACTTGTAGAGCAAGGTAATATCCACTGAACATGTTGGAATCCACTATTTTGCATTTTGGAATAATGAACAGATGTGGTATATGCAGGTGTGATTTCACTAAATGTATCATGGCCTAAATATCTTTCTTCATGGCACAGAATACCAGACTATAGTCTTGTGTGTATTTAGTCTAACCGATATAAGAAATATCGCCTTTTTTTCAAAATATCTATCGTATCATAGATATATTTCTAATTATTGACGTAAAATACATTGACACATTATGTAAGGTTGTAATAGACCCAGCACGTTGTGTTAACGGATTAACATGCTCCATGTATATTAATTGAACTAATTAATTAACGTATAAATAATCCTCTTGTATAATATAAGTCGTTCAATTAAATTTAATTCAATAATATATAATTAAATAACGAGAGAAAAATACAGAGGTTTATCATCAATAGTCATCCAATGTAGGGAAAGGGTTGAAGAAAGTATTTCACACATATTACTTCAAAAAACTTATTACGCGCGAAATAGAGGTGCTTTGCACACCCTTGTACATGGGTCACGAAAACAGTGAACCAGTTTTCATGTATACATACTAACAACGAGAAGCATTCGCGAGCGGCGCCTATCATACATATGTGGAATAAAGAAGTGAGCTTACACACACTTACAATTTACATTTATACGGAAGAATATTATTTCATTAGGATGGGGAAACCAGTTTTCACGCACACATACATTGATACGCTTCATCTTGTAAATGTGGCTGTCATGCACCAAAACCACTGATTTAGCTATCTTTTCCTATTGGCTGTTTTAAAATTGAGAGGATAACTCTTTGACAATTCTTCGTTTACGTTTGGTCTGATTAGAGAACAACTTCGACAGGGTTGCAATGCGATATTGTTCTTTAAAATTCGTAACGTATTAAAGAACTCTTCTTATTGCTAGAAACTTCTCACTTCATAGAAACACCCAAATGCCGCCGGCTACGTCAAGAAATGCCACCGACAACGTCAAGAAATTCCGCCGTCGAGCAGGACACCAAAAGTCGCTAATTTCAGATAAAAGGGTACCCCAAGCCAGCGTTAATTAGACGCATTTTGGGTTTTGGAGCGCCATGGAGTAGGAGAAGAAAAGCGAAAATCCAATCATAAGAACAAATTAATTACCAAAAATCAAATTATCATTAGTTCGCTATTTTTACTTACTATTTTGCTATTGGAATGGTCATATTAACTTTTGCATTATATATAGAAGCTACACTAGTAATTTATAATCGCGCATCGAGTCCTTTATTTGAAATTATAAATATTATAGAACAATAAACAAAAAAATTATTTCAACCTGTTATTGCGTAACTGGGTACTCATTATAGTGTTTAAGTACTTTATTATAGTATGATCAGCGCATACTGTATAATCTAATGTAATGAGTCTCTTATGTTACAAGTACACAGAATAAAATATAAAAAGCACTATAGTAGTCAAAAGTAAAAACTACGATCCTGCTTTGATAAGAACAATTTTGTAGCAGTTTAATGACAAAATATGTCAAAGATGGTATTTACATACGTCTGATGAACTATAAATATAATGTTTTGCTTAAAACTCTATTTAAATATTTCATCTAATTGAGCTAATTTCTCAAATACGACCCATTATAATACTAATTTATATAAACAGGTGAATGGCTATTGCAATAAAACGATCGATTTGGATCGACCAGCGGTATTATTTTCTTATACGCTTGTCTCAAGTATTCAAGTGCTTTATTATCTTCTTTTTTTAATACATATAATAAATTATCTTACTATATCCACGTTCGTTTAAACGACTGACAATGTGGAGTGAAGTTAATTATAATTCAATAGATTAGTTAGGATGATCCAATTCCATTCCATAAAAATAGAATAAGAAATAAAAGGTGGCGTACGAGATATAAATTTGATTTGATATATTTTCGCTTTTCGATCTTGATGATGGTTGTGAATGAATCGTCTATCAATTCGTTTAAAATTGCAGCTTGTTGGATTGCTGCCAATTTGCGTCTGTATAGAAACTGATTTGCTGGACTCAGTTTTTTGCTCTCTGTCCATATTTCCATCATGCCCTTGATTATTCTGTTTAGGGTTTTTGCCATCCCATTTAAGAGAGATATGGGTCTTCTATTTTTAGGATCAGATGGATACTTATCTTTCTTTGGTATGGTAACCACAGTAGCTCTTTTCCATCTATCCGGGATAAAAAGATGTGAGACTATGGCCTTGAAGATTAACGTTAATAGTAGGACTGCATTTCAGGAAGTAATTGAATTGCCTTGTTTGGAATGCCATCCTCTCCATAGGCTTTTCTTGGGTTTAATTTACTTATTACAGTTTAGACATCAGCTGGTTTGAGCCATTCTTGTTTTTTAGGCCGAAGTCTATGTGTTTCATAGTTTGTCTTAGCTAGAACCATTTCAAGATCCTTGTCTATTGGATCATTGTTTGTAAATTGTTGCTCTAGGTGGTTTGCCAGAGCTTTCGCTTTCTATTTGTCTGTATAGACCAATTCTCTTTCTGTTTTTAAAGGAGTGTTGGTGTTTTCTCCCTCTCCACTCATTTGAGAAATTTCCAAAACTTGCCTTTCTCTTCATTGGCCTTTTCGATTTGGTTTCTCCAATTTTTGTGCTCAATGAGAACTTTTACCTCTCTTTGTAATCATCGATATTTGCTTTTGGCATTCGGATTCCTAGTCTGTGCCCACCATCTTGTGGCATCCCAACGTTCTTTTAATTTCTTTTTTTTTTCTTCTACGTCCAGTTTTCAGGTATTTATTGCTGGCACGTCAGTTTGGCATTGTTCTAGGACATCCTGATTTTTTGTCGTAAGGCTTTCAATTGTGTAAGGCTTCAATTGTGTTGTGCTTTTAATCCTCTTTAGTTTCCAAATTATAATCTATCCTGATTTTTTCCATTTTAGAAATATATATTGGCCAATTAGTTTTGCGCGACTTAGATTGGGTATTGTTAGATTGGGTAATATTTGTGCAATCTTCCTTAGCATGTATGTTAATATCGTTAAATTCTCGTTCAAATTTCGCTATAGCAACATTACTATTATTGTTTGTTGTGCAGCCCCATGCACTGTGTTTCGCGTTATGGCCTCCAACCACGATTGTCTTTCCGTGGCTAAACACTCTCACTAGGTTCTCCTCTATTATA
>WYDF02080135.1:0-11172 GCA_009867245.2 Adranes taylori | reverse complement strand
TTTCTGGGGCACAGAGAATCCACATGTAATGCAAGAAGATCCATTGCATCCTCTCAAAGTGACTGTTTGGTGCGGAATTTGCAGTGAAAATGTGATTGGTCCTTATTTTTTTGAAGACGCCGATGACGCCACCGTAACCGTAAATGGAGAGCGTTACAGGCATATGCTAAACGAGTTTTTTTTGCCGCAAGTTGCTGCATTGGGTCTTGAACATTGTTGGTTTCAACAGGACGGAGCAACCGCTCATACAGCTCAGGAAACTATGGAGATTTTGAGACACCAATTTCCAGGTCGATTGATCTTGGAGATTTTGGAGATTTGAACTGGCCGTCCAGATCGCCAGATCTAACAGCATCAGACTTCTTCCTTTGGGGCTTTTTAAAATCTCGCGTTTACCACAACAAACCACGAACCTTGGAAGTCTTGTAAGCTAACTTTGAAGAAGAAATCGCCAATTTGGAGCCAGATGTTTTGCGAGCAACAATTGAAAATGCCGTAAAACGAGCGCAATTATGCATCAACTCGGGAGGTGGCCATTTGAGCGACATATTTTTTTCCAAGTAATGTAACCAATTTTACACTTTCAAATAAACTTTTGATGAAAATAGAGCTCTTTTTTTTCATTTATAACAAAATGGCGGCCAATTCAAATTATGACATTACTTTTGCGCCAGCTTGTGTAGGAGCTACACATTTTGAATAATTTAAAATCGCGCATCGAGTCACCAATAAACCAAACAATTTCAACATATTATTGCGTACATCATTTACGTATGTTGTACTTTATTTTAATAATTAAGAACAGCGAATTCGTATAAACTCATGCAACGAGCATATTTATGTTGCAAACAAGCAGAATAAAAAATAAAAGCTGTATAGTGGTCGTAAAATAAACTTCAATCCTGCTTTGATTTAAAACTCTGTAACATAGTTACTTTTAAAAATCTAGTAACTTTTATTTTTTAAATCTAGTTACTTTCTTTGAATTTAATTACATTTTAAAAACTCAAATCGGAAATTGCCCCAGGATATAGACGCAATTGAAATTTATTGCGTGCATGCGCCGGGACAATTTCCAATTTGAATTTTGGAAATAACACTAGATTTAAAGAAAGTAACTAGATTTAAAAATAAATGTATCTAGTTACATAGTTTAAAAATAATAGTTTAAATCGTTACTTTTTGAAACCTAGTTACTTTTATTTTTTAATCTAGTTATAAATTTAGTTACTTTCTTTAATTCTAGATGCATTTTCAAAATTCAAACCGGAAATTGCGCTGGGGCATACATGCAATTGAAATTTATTGAGTGCAGTCGCTGAGGCAATTTCAGATTTGAATTTTGAAAATGTAACTAGATTCAAAGAAAGTAACTAGATTTATAACTAGATTTAAAAATAAAAATAAAGATAGTTTAAAAATAAAAGTTTTTATAGTTACTTTTTAAAATTTAGTTACTTTTAGTTTTAAATATAGTTACAAATCTAATTACATTCTTTGAATCTAGTTACATTTCCAAAATTCAAATCGAAAATTGCCCCAGCTCAATTAATTTCAACCGCATGTATGCCTCGGCGCAATTTCCGATTTAAATTTGAAAATGTTTCTAGAATCACAGAATGTAACTAAATTTATAACTAGATTTAAAAATAAAAGTAACTAGATTTTAAAAAGTAACTATTTAAACTTTTATTTTTAAACTATGTAACTAGATACATTTATTTTTAAATCTAGTTACAAATCTAGTTACTTTCTTAAATCTAGTTATATTTTCAAAATTCATATCGGAAATTGCCCCAGCGGCTGTATTCAATTAATTTCAATTGCATATATGCCCCGACGCAATTTCCGATTTAAAATTTGAAAATGCATCTAGAATCAAAGAAAGTAACTAAATTTAGAAATAGATTCAAGAATAAAGTGCCTAGATTTTAAAAAGTATTTATTTAAACTTTTATCTTTAATCTTTTATTTTTAATCTTTTATTTTTAATCTTTTATTTTTAATCTGTGTAACTAGTTACTTGTATTTTTAAATCAAGTTACAAATATAGGTACTTTTTATGAATTTAGTTACAATTTCAAAACTCAAATCAGTAATTGCTGCAGCGCATGCATGCAACAAATTGGAATTCCGTGTATGTCCTGGGGCATTTACCGATTTAAAATTTGAAAATGTAACTAGATTCGAAGAAAGAAACTAGATTTGTAACTAAATTTAAACATAAAAGTAAAATAAAAGTTTAGAAATAAAGATTTAAATAGTTGATTTATAAAGATTTAAATACTTTTTAAAATTAAGACCTGTAGGAAGAAGATTTTTGTCTGCATATGAAAGGAAAAAAGAATGCATTGTTGCATTTATTCTGAGATGAACAACCCCACAAAATCGTTAAGTAGATGCAATTGTGCCTATCGACCAGACAATGACAATTTGTCACAGTAGATGTTTTAATAGTGAACTTTTTTAAAACCTGAACACCGAATATGTTATTCACTTGAATGTATGCTCAATTGAAGAAAAAAGTTTTTTCGAGTGCCTTCCGCATACTCAGATGGTAGGTACTTACATTATCCAACATTGAGGACTATAATATTATGATCATGAAAACCGTTTTCTCTTAGCTTTTATTTCATTCTTTTCGATCAAATGCTTATTATGTATTAATAGATTAACTGGAGACATTTAGAAATATTTTTTTTTTCACCAGTAGCGTAAATTAATTTATATGCAATTTTTTTATAAGCAGAAATGAACATTTTTCCTACTAGACATAATAAATAAAGAAAATGAAGAAATTAACTGCGCTGAAGAAAGTGAAATAATCCTATTAATCCAAAGGTGTTAAGATTGGTTAGTGATACAGTCGAAGAGACCCTCTGATGACCATACAGCTGACCCTCTGAGACACTAACACCAACCTTCACTTCAAAATGTTTTGCAAGGGATTGAACGTAACGATTGTTTACGAACGTAAATTCATTTTATTAGACGAGGAACATACATATGTGTTAGGTAGAATTAATTTATATACTAGGTACCATTTTAATTGTATTATGCTTTTTATTCGCTTTACATTTTTTTATTTCGGGGCGAAATTTATCTAGGCAGGGACAAGTGTAACGCGGAAAAGTTCATAAGTTACTTTTTTCTCTTGTACAGAGGAATTCATTCTAGTAAAGTTGACTGAAGTTGCGAAGTGCTTTGGTCATTATACATGCAACTGTGATTGAATTTAGCGGTAAGTTTTGACTTTCAGGATCGAAAGTCTTCGGGATGGGGGCAAGTGTAAAAAAAAAAAGAAAACATTTTATTTTCTTTCTAATATACCAGCTTTACGTACTTTCAATAATTAGTAGTCATCTCAATCATTCAATTAACTATATTATATTAACTATTGTATTTCTTTAGTATGTCGTTGACAATTTAATTTTTTGTGGAAGTTGAAATAGTTTACATAAATTAATGGATGTCATATTAAAATGACTTCATCCTTAGTATGTAATTTAAAATGTTGCAAATTAGATTAATTAAATATATTTGAATACCGATTATTAATTGTCGCCGCGAATTATTGGCTCGACTTATTATTAGATCAACTGAGCTTTGTAAATAGCAGGTGGGAATCAGGTACAAAAGAATAATAAAGCATCATAAGATGGTAAGAATACGTCTCCGTAGAAGGAGATTATTGCAGCGATCTTAGCGCGTCTCTAAACCAAGCCTAGCCAGGCTAAAGCTCCCTGAGTTGGTCGGATGGTGGTTGGTACAATTTGGTCAGATAAGGCAAAAAATCAGATGGTGTGGAGTCGCAGCACTACCCAACCATTAGATTAGGCGGCAGGTGTCTCGCTCATCTGATCAATCCTAAGTCTGACAAATAACCTGTTGTTTACATTTTTTATTTTATTTTGTGAATCTTTTTTATTTTATCTATTACTTATACATTGTTTATTGTGTTTTTAATTTTTTTATTTGTTGTTTTTATGTACGTCATTTTTATCTTTCATATACCATGTACATATGTAATACCTATAGGTATATGAAACATATAGAATTCATGTTTTGACAATTTTTTCTATTTCACCTTGTAGGTCTCTGGTATTTACATTAGTGCAATTAGTCTATATTTACAGAGGAACAACAATTTACCTTAAAAAAAGTTTTCAGAAAAATTGTTTCCTGCTCAAAAATTTAAAAGAAATGTGTATTTTTCGTTCCTTTGTGGATATACGCATGTATAATTTTTCCTACCCTATTAGACCGATTTGGGTAAAATTTTGTAGGCAGGCGCACACGATGATTCCGCAGAACGCTTTTTAATTTTTTTTATAAATCCAATATGGCGGACATGCGCCATTTTTTTATTCGGAACATTATTTTTAAAACTAGGAGGCTGACATCTTGCAAACATATAGTACTTTCTATTCTGCGACGAATGATATTAGTTCCATGTTGTTAGCTATTAAGCAATGCGATGTTGCCACGTTCAAAGTTTAAGAAACTTTTCGATATATCTCAAAAACTATAAAAGATAGAAGATTCTAATAAACTTTGTTGTATAAGCTACCTAAAGTCCCTTCGATTTTGTTTGAAACAGTGTTTTCTAAAGTCATAATTTAACATATATACAGGGTGTTTTTGGTTTTGCAAATTTTGCTATCTATTTTCTCAAAAGCTTCTCCTGTAAGTTTTTTTAATTTCTTGTATCGAATATTTAAGTGAATAAGCGAGTTTGAAGAAAACCCACGTCAAAACATCGGAATAATTTGACCTTGAAGAAAAATTGGACTACCTCAAATTTCTCAGTTCCTAAGTTGAAAAAATGAAACTTGGGGAACATATATACGGCAAAAGGGCCTCAATTCTGCCATTTTGAATCATTGAATATACTAAACCGATTTTAAGCACTAAAAAAAGTTTCAAAAAAGTTTTTGTTATCAGTGGCGAAAACTATAATTTTGGGAGGGGTTCAAATTGATCATTTTATTCAGAAAATCAGTTTGAAAACTAATAGGCTAAAATTTTGCTCGCATATAATACCTTAAGTAATGCGTCGAATGAAAGTAGTCTTCATTCCGAGATTACCACGTTTAAAGTGAAACAACCTTTTCGATATATCTTAGGAACTATAAAATATAAGACATTCAAATAAACTTTATTGTATAGGTTCCCTAAAGTCGCTTTGTTTTTATTTGAAATATTTTTGTCTAAAATCACAATTTAACATGTTTTTTGTTTTGCAAACATTGGGGTTGTTTTCTCAAAAACGGCTATTGCGCTGCATTAAATACCTCTGTTCCTATAAACGTTGAAAATTGAAACTTTGGGAATATCTGATAGACCAAGGGACCATAATTTTGCACAAAGCAGACATGGGAAAAAAACGAGTCAAAAAAGCCAAGGGAGAAATAGTGAGTCAAATCGGCAGCGGGAAAAAGTGAGTCAAAAGCGCCTGCAGGCCGGGCCTAAGCGGAAAGTGAGCCTGTCGGTGCCCTTGACAAATATAGGGATCTGGGAATTAATGGGTTTTAATGGGTTTAAGTGGGAATTAATGGGTTTTTAATGGAAAAATTAGTGCATAAGACAATTAACAAGCCCAAGACAGTCTAGCATGCAAAGCACACCAGACTGCCTTTTTAGAAATTAAGCGAAAATTGAGTCAAAAGCGGCCAAGGCCACGGCATAGCGTACAACAAAGGTGTCTGTGCCGTAGGCAAGTACGGAAAAAATTTGGTTCAAGAGCAGCCATGATGAACTGCACTGTGCACAGTTTCATTACGTAGGCAGCTACTGACCAATCAGGTCGTGTGGTGTCAAGCGCTGAATCTAACAGAATCAGAACTTGATTTTGTCAGGTCGACACAATCAGACCCTGTACAGGGGCTTTAAGCCGTGCTAACTTTTGGAATGAGTTGCTTTGCAAGGATAGTAGTAACAATCGGCTACAGTGCCTTATTAGGTAACGACTTCGGTGATAATTTAAGGGGAAGAATTTGAAAGGAGCTAAAGCAATAGCTAGATCAGTTGTTGGCAAGTGACTCACGATTGAAAACCGATGTAGGAGAAGCAACGCTTATTAAAACAATTTTTGCGGACCGCTACCTCAGTCGATGGTTGAATTTAAAAATAAACTTAAAGATTATAGTGTACGTCAGCTATACAGCTTTTAAACCACCTGTCCGGCGGACTGTAGTATTACAATTAAAACCTACGTCTATTTAATCCTGAAACTATGACTATTCTGATTTATGTTTTGACACAAGCCAAAAAACTCTTGACACAATCACAATTTGAACATTTATGTCAGATATCTAGTGTACAAATAACGATGCAGAAGAAACCAATACAATATATCCTACTATTTATTACAATGGAACAGTTCCAGCCAAGAGTTTATAAATTATTTAAATGTCCGTAAATTAAATCCTTATCTGGACGAAATCATCTATCAAAATGGAATACTTGAGAATACATCTCAAGAGGATCTCAGAAAACAGTTAACGAAATTCGCTAAATATAGTCATATTTTTCAAAATGAAGAGAGATATGGATTGAAGATTGAAAACATTAGTTTCTGCTATCAAGGCAGCTATACTCAACAGTCCGGCGGACCGGCACCAGTCCAGCAGCAGAACCAGTCCGCGAACAATTTTTACCTGTCCGCGTTAAAAAAATTCTTATTCAAAATATAATATTTTTTTATCAAAAGAAAAACCGTCGGTCCGCGAAATTTTTTGACAACTTTTACCGGTTCGCGGACTTAAAAGGGTTGAGAAACGCTGGTCTAAGATATTGTCCTTAAACGATAAATTTCATTTTTCAGCCAAAACGGGCTGAGAAAGGATGGTCTATGTCTACAATATTATCCTTAGATGATAAATTATGTTAATGATTATTAAATACCAGAATATTCTGTAGTCCGACAGACTCACGTATCGACATGTCATGGCCACATGTTTGATAGATTATAAATATTCTACTGTACTTAAGTAATCAGTATAAATTAACCAGAGATAAATTTGTTTTAAACTAAATTAAATTATTTTAAAATTGAAAATAATCGCATTCTGAACATTCACCAAGCAAGACAAATATAATCTACATACAACTAAAATGCTCTTCCCTTCTGATTGTGTATAGTACTGAAATTTAAACCTAAGACTATCTAACCATACTATTAAGGTTTGGACGCAAACAAAAACAACTCTTGAGCAAAAACAACTCTTGAGCAAAAACTCTTGCAAACAAAAACAATTTATGTAAGATACAATACATCCTACTGTTTCTCACAATGGAATAGTTCTGCTCAATAGTTTATAAATTATTTAAATGTCTGTAAATTAAATCCTTATCTGGATGAAATCATCTATCAAAATTGAATACTTGAGAATACACCCCAAGATGATCAGAAAACTGTTTCTGAAATTCGCTAAAAATTGTCAGATTTTTTAAAATGAAGAGAAATGTTGATTGAAGATTGGCTATCGTCTAAGGCAGCTATTTTCAACCGGCGGACCGGCACCGGTCTGCGGAGACTTTTTACCTATCCCTGTAAAATATTTTTTTATCCAACTTTGACAACTTTTACCGGGCTGCAGGCCATTAAAGAAGAGTGTGCCATGGCACCTAGTTGAGCAGAATTGGTATATACAAGAACGTCGAAAGAGCAGTTCATTACGAAATATCTTGGAATTTAATTATTTTACAAATTTTTCCTATATATTATTTTATTACGTTTTATTGAATTTAGAAATTTGATATTCATTTTTTATAAAGATTGATAAACTGCTATAATTTATTTCCTCATGGGTATTACGTAACCTGAATCAATGTCCTTATTTTGATTTGATTGTGAATAAATTCTCAGTTTTAATCCTTCCAATTGTTTGTTATGAAATGCCAATAATTGTGACACTTCCCACAATAAATAAAATAATTTTTTCAACTCTACTGGTCATCACAATGCAAACTTGCATGAAAAAAACTTGAAGAAAAAATCCCCTAGATTTTACGCCATGGGTGGTCAACAGCTACCGTTCATATAAAACAGTTCCGGTCAGACACTAACTAAAGAGAGCGAAATCAAAGAAACAAAAAATATCGAACTTCACCCCTTTTTTCCGAGATAAATACGGTAGACCTCACTAGCGACAATGCGAACAAAACACTGTAAATGATTCTGGCTTTTGTTTTTTTCGAGTGCCTTAAACAATATGGGGGGTAATTCTAAACCACCATTTAGGGCATAATAAATCACTTTATGAAATCTAATTGTTGCGCGCTTATTATGATGCAAGGAAGTTTTATCTTTGTTGTATGTACATTGTACATATATAAGTTGTCTAATGTCGTGGGAATATAATTTTAGGTTTGATTATGAACGCTTATAAGCTTAATGACAAGTACGTATTTAATACTGAACGATCTATTCTATCGAATGATTAACAATGTATAATTAAATTTGAGTTTTTTTGTTGTTTCACCTGTAGAATAGCTACACATTGAAACTGTAAAACAGAAAACACAAAAACAGACCTTGTTATATTTGAAAATTTTGTTATCAATAAACATGGGTTTTACATAAATATAGATAGATACAAATTGGACTAAATTTTACTATAATACTGTCACGGTTAAATGTGTACGTGCCTGAGTACTTGATAAATAAATTTCACTTTACTAAACTAACCCACCCAGCTATCAGAAGGGATCGAAAATATAATTTAATAATTTATTTCCTTAGTTAAATCGGCTCAGTATAACACATCAAATAATAAAATTCAATATATCTTTTATTCATGAAAAATTAATTAGCATGCGATAAATTTTAACACCAACTCGCAAGTAAATAAAATAATTATCAAGAAACATTAAGCAGTTCATTAATTTATAAACTTTAGAATATAAAATAAGAAAAAAATCAGAAATTAATTGTTTGAGATTTACAAACTAGGCAATAAATATTAACATAATTTAACTTACATTTAAGCTGCAGACATCACGTTTAGCTGTACAACAGCGTTTCTAGATCCTTTTTGGTCCGCGGACCGATAAAAGTTGTCAAAACATCGCGCAGACCGACGATTTTCTTGTAACAAAATGTATTTGAATAATATTTTTTTTAACACGGCCAGGTAAAATTTCTCCGCGAACCGGTTCCGGTCTACCTTACCGGCGGATAAAATAGCTGGTTGAAGTGATTGTTTAAAAGAAAAAGACATTATATCTTGTTTGTCCCATTTCTGAAACACATTTGTGCAAAAGCACACACCAACTTCAATGCGTTTTGAGCAGTTTTTAATATTTGCCGGTGCCGGTTCGCCGGACCGACGGTTGAGGATAGCTACGTTAGACGATAGCAGAAACTAATGTTTTTAATCTTCAATCAATTTCTCTTCACATTTTGAATCATCTGACAATTTTTAGCAAATTTTATAAACTATTTTCTGAGATCATCTGAGGATTTATTCTCAAGTATTCCATTTTAATAGATGATTTCATCCAACTAAGGATATAATTTACGAAAATTTAAATAATTTATAAACTCTTGTCCGGAACTGTTCCATTATAAGAAACAGTAAGATATATTGTATCGGTTTCTTTTGTACCGTTATTTCTATACTATATATCTTAAATTAACGTTCAGATTGCGATTGGGTCAAGGGTTTTTATTTGTGTCAAAACATTAATGAGAATAGTTTCATGATTAAATAGACGTAGGTTTTAATTTCAATACTATATACAATCAGAAATACTTAGTGATTCCAGGGAAAGGCATTTTAGTTGTTTGTAGATTGTGTTCTTCTTGTTTGTTGAATTTTCAGAATGCGATTATTTTGAATTTCAAAATAATCTAATTTAATCTAAAACAAATTTATATCTGTTTAATTTATACTGATTACTTAAGTACAGTAGAATGTGTATAATCTGTCAAACATGTGACCACGACTATTCGATAGGAGTCTATCGAACTACTGAATAATGTTCAGGTATTTAATAATCAATAACAAAATTTATCGTCTAAGAATAATATCTTAAACTTAGACCACCATTTCACAACCCTTTTTGGTTGAGAAACTTGTAGACCAGCGTTTCTCAACCCGGCCGGCAAAAGTTGTCAAAAAAACACGCGGAGCGGCGGTTTAAAAAAATGATTATATTTTAATCAAGATTTTTTTTAAATGCGAACAATTAAAACGTATCCGCGGACCGGTGCCGGCGGTTGAGAATAGCTGCCTTAGACGATAGCAAAAACTAGTGTTTTCAATCTTCAATCAATATCTCCCTTCATTTTGAAAAAGCTGATAATTTTTAGCGAATACGGTAAACTGTTTTCTGAGATCATTTTGGGATTTACTCTCAAGTATTCCATTTTGATAGAGAAGACCGCTGAATCTTTTCCAGTTCCTTGATTTCTTTTCTCTATTGCTTTCTCTCTGCGGTAGGAACCCAACAAATTAATTAATTAATTTAGTTTTGTTTCTTTCTGCAGATCTTCCCAAAGCCTACCCAATTTCCATACAAGCGTCTTCTTTCATTTTTTTTTGTACGTGTTTGCGTTTCCATACTAATGGTTTTGTTTTGTATACATCGAAGAGTTGTAAGATCTGGTCTTCCGCTCACTGGTCTATAATTAATCCTCTCATATTTTAATAATTATTACCAAATTGTAGACAAAATAACATATATTTCATTACATACAGAATTATCATTTTCCTCGAGTAATCTCTATTCCTCAATGATAACTTTGTCCCCTTCAAAGTAATCCCCATTGGACATAATACACTTTTCCAGCAATTTTCAGCTCTTCGAAGCAAATCTCAAATACAATTTTCGGTATGTCGTTCAATTGCATTAACAATCCTGTCTGGATCTCGTGATTGTCGGCAAAACGTCGTCCCATCATAGTCTTTTATATCTTCACAAATAGAAATGAGTCTCAGGCTGTCATATCGGGAGAAATTGAAGGATGCGGAATCATAAGGTGTTGAATTTACAAACAAGCATCGAAGTGCATGGTTTTAAACATTTGTTTTAGTTGGTGGCTAAGTTCTGTTGAGGACCCAGTATTGCGGGGTATATCGCATTACCTGTGCTCAGGGTTACGAGTGAAGACCACACCGGCAGAAAAGGCGGAGAGGATGGACCTCAGAACGGCGGATCTGGCGC